>RJWH01005233.1:35461-82528 GCA_004363575.1 Solenodon paradoxus | reverse complement strand
AGAGAGAGAGAGAGAGAGAGATGGGGGACCAATAAGCAAGCCAGTCGAACTTCCCTATTACCTTGACCAGTGGTTCTTGATATATGTTGCCCTACAGCATCAGAATCAGCTTCACCTGGAAGCTTCCTAGAATTAAAATCCCCAGCTACTATCAGACCTACTGAATCAGAAACTCTGGCACCCAGAAATCCATGTTTAAACAAGCCCTCCAGATGATATTGGTACACACGAAGATATGAGAACCACTGGCCCAGACAGTCTTTGAAGCTCAAACATGAAGCAAGTCAACTCACTAGAACAGAAAAATACAATGTAATATTTAGAGTCAAAGCTCTAGTTAATAATAAAGTGTGCATTTTCTTGGAATATCCTCTATGCATATATTCCTCTGGAACCTGCATAGTGGAATTCAAAGACAAATCCCAATTCTGGCTACCATCACTAACAGATTTGCTAACCAAGGATATGGGCCTCCCTAAAATGAAAACTTTCTAGAACACTAATATATAAGGTTGTATGTTTCTACCAGCAGCATGCATATATGGTTCCAGACTCTTCCAATGCTATATTCAGACTATCTAAACTGTATCATATCAAAGCATCCATTTCTAACAAAAACTCTGTTCAATTCTGTAAAGGAAATGTTCACCTATCCACTGCACACAGGTACTAGATGGATGACCTAGAACTGCAAATTGATATTGACAGCATACTTTTTCTCTTTGATATAGTTTCAATCACACATACAGTATCCACAGGCTGGGTGCATAGTATGTATTCAACAGGACCCAGTAACTAGATTAGTGTATCAGAGAAAAGCTAACACATCTTGCCTAAAACTAGACAAATAGGCAGTAAAGTTAGCTACAGGCTTTTACAAATTAACATGCCCACGAAGAAGGCTTGACCAGTTTGGCAGATAACAAATGAGACTGCTAAAATCATTGGGACACCATGCCTCCTTATATGTGGATGCAAATGTTAATAAATTGCAACTTACTGATCATTTCTATAAAAGAGTGCCATTTTAAATTATATAATAATTTACCCATTTTTGAGTGGGTTGTTTACTTTTGTTTGTTGAGATGTTTGAGCTTTGTATATTTTGGAAATTAAGTTCTTATCTGATGTATGTTGTATGAATATTTTCTTGAATTCAGCAGGTTACCTCTGTTTTAGGGGCTGTTTCTTTTGCTTTGTAGAAGCCTTTTAGCTTGATGTAGTTCCAATTATTTAGTTTTACTTTGGTTACTGTAAGGTTTTTCTGGGCTCCGCAAGGAGACAAGCTCAATCAGACAAAAAATGTCGAATAGCCAGGGCTTTATTGGGGTTTGCACACCGGGGCGAAACTCCCAAGTCCGCAGAGTGCCGGGAAGTCACGGGCTTGGGAGTGGCACCCAGAACAAAGGGGTACCGGCTCTTTAAGCAGAGGAATTTCGCGGGCTTCCTATATGGCGATTGGGATTGGCCCTGTGAATCCAGGTGTGGGGGTTGCATCCCTTATTCTTACGTCATCCACCTTTTTCCCGGGCTTGGCCTTTCCCGGGCATGGCCGCTGCTGCTTTTGTCCCTGGGCCAGCCTAACAGTTACTTTTGCCGTAGCTGTTCTTTCCCCAAAAATGTCTCTGAGATCGAGGTAATGGAGCATTTTCCCCATTTTCTTCCAGGTATTTTATGGTTTTGGCTGTTATGTGCAGGTCTTTGATCCATTTTGAGTTAACTTTTCTGTATGATGCTAATGAATAGTTTTTTTGATTGTTTGTCCATTTTTCCCAACACCATTTATTGACTAGACTTTCCGTCTTCCATTGTAGACTTTTGGCTGCTTTGTCCATATAGGTGTGGTTTTACTTGGGGGCTCTCAATTTTATTCTACTGATCACTGTTTCTGTTTTTGTTGCAGTATCATTATATTGTTTTTGTTTTCTTTTAATTATTGATACTTATTATCATTTGTTCATAGTGCTACAATCATTTTTGAATATTGACATTTAATCTCAATCTGTATTTCACACTAAAATAGAGTTCTAGAGTCCTTTACCAAGACCTTTTCTCCAGTTTCCTTCCCTACGTACTCCCAACAATGGCAGCAATCATCTTGTGTCCTGTGAATTTTTGCTGCGGTTTATCTGTCTGTTTGCTTCATTTCATTATATTCCACCTATGTGTGAAACCATCTTGTATTTCTCTTTTTATTTTTTACTTATTTCACTTAACACGATCCTTTACTATTCCATTCCAGACTGTTGAAAAGGACACAATTTCATTTTTCATACCTGTGTAAAATTCCATTGAGTAAATATACCACAGCTTCTTTATCCAACAATTTGTTGTTGGGAATTTAGGTTATTTCCATGTCTTGGCTATTGTGAACTGTGCTGCTATGAACATAGGGATGCAGATACATTATCTGATTAGAGATTTTGTATCCTCCGAGTATATGCTCAAGAGGTGAATGGCTGGATTCAATGGTAGATCTAAGTGTAGTTGTTTGAGAAATCTCCATACTGTTTTCCAAAGAGACTGCACCAATTTGCATTCCAACCAACAGTGTAGGAGGGCTCCTTTTTCTCCATATCTCCTTCAACACCTGCTATTTCCAGTCATTTCAATACAGGCCATCCACACGGGTATGAGCTGGTATCTCATTGAAGTTTTTATTTTAATTTCTCTGATGATGAGTGATTTAGAACACTGTTTCAGGTGTCTGTAGCCCACATGTGTGTTTTCTTTAGATAGGTTTCTATTCAGTTCTTTTGCCCATTTTTGTGTGGGTCATTTGCTTTTTTACTATTGAGATGTGTAAGCTCTTTATATATTTTATAGTTAAACCCTTATTTAATGTATGTTGAGTGAAATCTCTAATTCCATGTGTTGTCTTTTTGTTTTAGTGGTTTCTTTTGCTGTGCAGAAGCTTTTCACTTTGATGTAGTCCCAATTTCTTAGTTTCAATTGGTCTCTTTGTCCATGGCTGTTCCTTCCCCAAAGATCTCATTGAGATTGAGGTCATGGAATGTTTTCCCCTGTTTCTTCTAACTATTTTATGGTTTCATGATCCATCTTGAGTTAACTTTTGTATATGGTGATAATGAGTAATCTAGTTTCATTTTGTTGCAGATATCTTTCTAGCTTTCCCAAAACCATTTGTTAAACATTCCTTACTCCATAGTGTGCTCTTGGCACCTTTGACATAGATTAAATGACTATATAGATGTGGCTTTATTTTGGGGCTCTCAATATGATTCCACTGATAAATGTGTCTGTTTTTGTTCCACTACCACACTGCTTTGATGATGATTGTTCTGTAGTATAGTTAGAAGTCAATGAGTGTGAGTCCTCCATTAATCTTTTTTCTTTCTCTTAAGATAGTTTTAGCTCTTTGAGGTCTTTTGTGATTCCAAACAACTTTAGTATTGTTTGCTCCATTTTCTTGAAAAATGTCCCTAAGATTTTGATGGAAATTGCATGAAACCTATATATTGCTTTGGGTACAATGACCATTTTTAATATGTTAACTCTTCCAGTCCATGAACCTGGATTGTTGTTCCATCTCTTTGTGTCTTGTTCTATTTTTTGTTGCTGTTGCTGTTGTTAAGGACCTATAGTTATCAAGGTAGACATCTTTCACCTCCTTTGTTAAGTCTATTCCCAGGTCTTTGCTCTTTCTTGGTGCTTTTGTGAATGGAATTTTTTTTTCTTCTACTTCATTTTTTGTACATAGGAATTCTACTGATTTTTGTGTGCTGATTTTATATCCTGCCACTTTGCTGTGTTCATTTATTGTTTTCAACAGTTTTTTTTCAGTGAGTCATTAGAATTTTCCAGGTATAATATCATATCATCTGCATATAGTGATAGTTTTATTTCTTTTTTCTAATTTGGATTCCTTTATGTGGTTTTTCACCTTATTGCTCTAAGACTTTCACATCTGTGTTGAATAGTAGTGGTGAGAGTGGGCAACCTTGTCTTGTTCCAGATCTTAGGGGAAAGGCTCTTAATTTTTCACCTTTAATTATTTGACATATATTGCTTTTATTTTGTTGAGGTATGCGCCTTCTATTACTACTTTGGTGAGGGTTTTTATCATTAATGGGTACTGAAACTTGTCAAATGCATTTTCTGCATTTATTGAGATGATCTTATGGTTTTCCATTTTCAGTTTGCTGATCTGGTGTATTACACTGATTTGCATATGGTGAACCATCCTTGCATCATTGGAGTAAAACCCACTAGATTGTAGTGTATGATTTTTTTGATGTGCTGTTGAATTCTGTTTGTCTGTATATTTCTGAGGATTTTTGCATCTGTATTCATCAGTGATACTGGTCTGTAGCTTTCCTTTTTGCTACTGTCTTTGTCTAATTTTGGAACCAGGATAGTATTGGCCTCAGAGAACATATTTTGGAGTTTCACCTCTTTTACTTCATGGAAGAGTTTTAGGAGGATGGGGATTAGCTCTTCTTTGATTGTTTGATAGAATTCACTAGTGAAGTCATATGAACCTCGGCCATTGTTTTTGGGAGTTTTTTTTTATTACTGCTTCAATTTCTGTGCTTGTGATTGATCTGTTTAAGTATCTGTGTCCTCTTGGTTCAGTTTTGGGAGGTTGTAAGATCTTAGAGATCTCTCCATTTCTTCATTATTGACACATTTGTTAGCTTATAAGTGTTCTAATAGTCTTCCATGACCCTTTGTAATCTGTGATGTCCGTTGTAATCTCACCTCTTTAATTTCTGATTTTTGTTTTTAGGGTTTTCTCTCTTTCTTTATGAGTCTAGCTAGGGGTGTATCTATTTTGCTTATATTTTCAAAGAACCGGCTTTTGAATTCATTGATCATTTGGATCATCTTTTTGTCTTCAATTGCATTTATTTCTGCTCTAATTTTTATGTCCTTCCTTCTGCTGTCTATTGGTTCAATTTGTTCTTCCCTTTCCAATTCGATCATTGTGAGGTTAAGGATTTAATTTGAACTCTCTCTTGGTTTTGATGTGTGCTTGTATAGCTATAAACTTTCCTCTCAGAACTGCTTTTGCCGTATCTAAATATGTCCAGGATTCCCCATTCTGAATTTTCATTTGCATCCAGATAAGTCTTCATTTCATCTTTAATTTCACCCTGATCCAGGAGTTATTCAGAAGCATTTTGTTCAATTTCCACATCGTTGCATTTCTTCCAGTGTTATCTTTGGGTTCATTTCTAATTTCACCCCCTTGTGGTCAGAGAAGATGTTTTCTATGATTTCAGTCTTGCTAAATTTGCTGAGACTTGTTTTGTCCTGCAATATGCTCTATCCTTGAGAATGCTCCATGTACTTTTGAGAGAAGTGTACATTCCTTTTTGGGAAAATACAGCACCCTGTATCTGTCTGTTCATGTGATCTATTGTTTCAGTTAGGACCCTTATTTCTTTGTTGATATTCTGCCCGGATGATCTATCTATTGGTGTATGTTGAGTGTTGTAGCCCCCTACTTTTATTGTGTTACCGTCAGTATCTGCCTTTATTTCTCTAAGTATTTGTATAATGTATTTAAGTGGTCGTGAATTGGAAATATATGTGTGTATGTGTGTATATTGATGATAGTTATTTCTTCTTGATTGATTACTCCCTTGACCCTTAATGTAGTGTCCATGCTTGCTCATGATACACTTTTTAGTTGGAAATTTATTTTGTCTGATATTAGTATTCCAATTCTTAATTTTCTTTCATCACTATTGCTTTGATAGATTTTTCCATAGACCTTGAATTTCAACCTATGCTTGTCTTTAGATCTGATATGTGTTTCTTGTAAGCATAATATTGATGGATCCTATGTTTTTGGTCCATCCAGCAACTCTGTGTCATTGATTGGTCAGTTCATTCCATTCACATTTAGGGCGATGATTGAAATGTAGGACTTTTGTACTGCCATTTGAGCCTTTGTTCTCTGTTGCTTTTCTTTTATCATTTCTTCATTTCTGATTTAAATTTTTTCCTTTGGATAGTTTACAGTGCCTATTTTGTCCTTATTGTCTAATTCCTGGCTATGTTTCTCTTTGTAATTGAGTTTTGTGCCTGTCCTGTGGGTTGCCTTTAATGGTATTAACTGTAATGCACTATGATAGACTTCTGTGAACTGATGACATATCATTTATTTGTATAGGTTACCTGTTTTTCTTTTCTCTTTTAGTATTTTGGTATTCTCTCCTGTTGATTTCATTTTTGTTTCTTCTTTTGCTTTCCTGTTTATCACCATTCTTTAGGTTTCGTTGGTCTTTTTGTTTTGCTATTGTTGGGCCCCTTTCAGGATTTCTTGAATGGCAGATTTGATGATAGAGAAATCCATTAATTTTTGCTTGTTATTGAAGGCCTTTATTTCTCTGTCATATGCAAAATGATAATTTTGCAGAGTAGAGTATTCTTGGCTGATAATTTTTGTCTTTTAGTATTTTGATTACATCATTTTACTGTCTCCTAACCTGTAGTGTTTCTGTTGAGAAATCTAATGATAGCCTGATGGCTATTTGTAGGTTATGTTTTTCTTTTCTCTAACAGCCGTGAGTAGCTTTTCTTTGTCATTGAACTTTACTTTCATGTGTCTGGGAGAAGGTCTATTTACATTTAGAAATGTTGGTGTTCTCACTGCTTCTTGAACATCTGTGGTTACTTTATATAACAAATTTGGCAAATTCTCTGCTGTTACTCTACTGCTGTTTCAAGAAAATAGGTTTTCTTAAATAGGCTTTCCTTTCTCCCTCTCCTCACTTTCTGGGACACCTATAATCCTTATTTTGTTCTTCTCCTAGTGTCTGACAATTCTCAATGTGTCTTGAATTATGCTGGGAAATGCATTAAATCTGTATATTGCTTTGGAATTCCATTTTACTTAAGCTAATTCTTCCAATCAATGAGCATGGAATATTCTTCTATCTCTTTGTATCCTCTTCTATTCCTTTCGTTAAAGTCTTATAATTTTCCTTGTAGAGGTCTTTCACCTCCCTTGTTAAGTTTATTTCCAAGTATTTGATATGTTTTGTACTATTGACAATGGGATTTCTTTCTTTTCTTTTTTCTTCAACCTCATTACTTATATATAGGAATGCTATTTATTTTGAGTTTTTATTTTATATCCCAGCACTTGCTATATTCCTATATTGTTTTCAGCAGGGTTTTGGTGGATTCTTTAAGATTTTCTAGGTATATTGTGTCATCTGAAAATAATGATAGTTTTTTCTTCTGTCCAATTTAGATTCCTTTAATATGTTTTTATTGCCTTATTGCTGTGGCTGAGACTCCAGGACTATGATGAATAATAGTGGTGAGAGAGGGCAGCCTTGTCTTATACCAAATCATAGGAGAAAGACTTTCAGTTATTCATTATTATTTATTACACTTACTATGGGTTTATTTTATAGCACTTTTATTATTTTGAGTATGTTCTTTCCATTCCTATTTTGGTGAGGGTTTTTATCATCAATGGGTGTTTAACCTTGTCAAATGCTTTTCTGTATCTATTTAGTCATCATATGATTTTTGTTTTTCTCTTTGTTGACGTAGTGTATTACACTGATTTTTTTTGCATCTATTGAGCCATCCTTGCATCCCTGGAATGAATGCCACATGATTGTGGTATATTAATTCCTTAATGTGCTGTTGAATTTGGTTGGCCAGAATTTTTGTGAGGATTTTTGCATTTATTTTCATCAGTAATACTGGTCTATAATTTTATTTTGGGTATTATCTTTGTATGGTTTGGGAATCAGGGTAATATTGGTCTCATAAAATATATCTGGAAATTTTTCCTCCTCTTCAAATTTTGAGGAAGAGTTTTTAGGAAAATGGGGATTATCATATCTTTGAATGGCGGAATTCACCGGTGAAGCCACCTAGACCTGGGTTCTTGTTTTTAGATTATTAATTACTGCTTCTATTTCTGTGATTGTGATTGGTATGTTCAAGATATCTGTGTCTTCCTGGTTCAGTTTTGGGAGTCTATAGGTTTCTAGGAATCTGTCCATTTCTTCATAATTGATGAATATGTTGCTATGCAATTGCTCATAATAGTCTCTCAAGATCATTTGTATTTCTGTGCTGTCAGTTGTAATGAAACCTTTAATTTTGGATTCTTGTTTTTTAGAGTTTTTCTCTGTATTCTTTGTGAGTTTAGCTAGTGTTCTATTTTTTTTGAAAGAACCAACTACCGGTTTTATTGATCTTTTGGATCTTACGTTTTCAATTTCATTTATTTATACTCTAATTTTTTTGTTTCCTTTCTTCTGTTAATTTTTGGTTTTTATCGCTCTTCCCTTTCTTCCCTCAGGTATCAGGTTAGGGATTTATTTGGGCTGTCTCTAGGTTTTTGATATGTGCTTGTATGGCTGTAAACTTTCCTTTCAGAACTGCTTTTGCTTCATACCACATGTTCTGGTCACTCATTACTTCATTGTCATTTGCTTCCAGTTAAGACTTTTTTTCATTTATTATCCATGAATTGTTCAAAAGCATGTTGTTCTATCTTCACATCATTGTGGTTCTTTCAATTTTGTTCTTCTTGTTCATTTCTAGTCTCACCCACTTGTGGTCAGAGAAGATGCTTTCTATGGTTTCATTCTTGCTAAATCTGGCTGAGCCTTGTTTTGTGTCCCAAGATATGGTCTATCCTTGAGAATTTTCCATATATACTTGAGAAGAGTATATATTCTTTTTTGTTGTGGTAGAATACCCTGAATATGTCTCTTGGGTTCATGTGTTCTTTCGTTTCATTACGAGTTTTATTTCTTTGCTGATTTTCTGTCAGCATAATCTATGTAAGTGGAGTAGTGATGTCCCCTACTATTATTGTGTTACTCTATAATGTCTTCTTTTAGTCCTGTCAGTTTTTGTTTAATACACTTACCTGGTCCAGTATTCAGTGCATATATGCTACTTATTATGAATTTTTCTTGATGAATTAGCGCCTTGACCATAACCTTGCCTCAAGACATCTTCAGGTAGAAGTTTATCTTGTCTGTAATTAGCATTGCAACTACTGATTTCCTTTATCACTGTTACTTTGATATATTTTCCATAGACTTTGACTTTCAACCTGTGTTTGTTTTTAGATTTTATATTAATTTCTTGTAAGTATAATATTAATGAATCCTGGTTTTTGATCCATAAAACCACTGTGTTTTTGATTGATGTTTTCACTCCTTTGACATTTAGGGTGACAACTGATATATAGGAATTTACTGTTGCAATTTGATCCTTGTTTTTCTTTTAGTGTTCTGTTGCTTTGTTTCCCATTTATTTTACTTGCTATTTTCTCTATAAGGCTTTTGGTGTTGGTGATTTCAATTTAATCAGCTTCTCAACTGTGAAAACATTTATAGTTAGGATTTGTGACTATCATATGGATCACATTGTCTTACATTGTCTCTATGACAGTTTTTTATTAACTGTCACCATATAATCTGGATTCCATAATTTTAACCCCCCCATGTGATTTTTATTCTCTCTTGTTGGTCCTATATTTGTCTCTGCATTTGCTTTCCTGCTTATCACCATTTTCAGGGTTTATTGGACCTTAGTTTACTTTTTCCCTATTGAAATAACCCTTTGATAATTTCTTGAAGGTGGATTTGGTGGTGGAAAAAATCTATTAATTTTTGCTTATCATTTAAGACCTTCATTTCTGCATCATATTTGAATTACGGTTTTACAGGGTAGAGTATTCTTGGCTAGTAGTTTTTTTTTTTTTCTTTTAGTATTTTGAATATGTCTTTCTATTCTCTCCTGGCCTGTCAGGTTTCTACGGAGAAATCTGAAGATAGTCTATGAGCATAATTTTGTAGGTTATGATTCTTTTCTCTAGCAGCCTTGAGTAGAATTTTTGCTGTAGTTTTACTTTTGATAGTTTTACTATGATGTGTCTAGGGTAAGGCTTTTTAGATTTAGAAATTCTGGTGCTCTTTCTTATTTCCTGGACTTTCATGTTTGCTTTTAATAACATATGTGGGAAGTTCTCTGCTATTACTTCTTTGAGTAGGCTTTCTGTATGTTTTTCCCTCTCCTCCCATTCTGGGATGGCTATAATCCTTATGTTTTTTTCTCCTCATGGTGTCTGTTACATCTTACATGATATCTTCATTTTTTTCTCAATCTTGTTTCTTTCTCATCTTCTATGAGTGTTGGTTCTGAATTTGACTTCAATATCTGACTCATTCCTCTGTATGATTAGATCAGTTTATGGAGCTGCCCATGCTTATCTTCAATTCCTTGACTGTGTACTTTATATCTCTAGTGTTTCTGCTAGGATTTTCTTCATGATCTAAATCTTATTGCTGATGTATTCCTTTTTATCTGCCATTTCATTTTCTTTGTTTCTTTTTTTGAGGTCTTCTAATTGCCTTTGGGGGGTTGTATGTGCCTTCTCCACCACATTTAACTTTTTTAAAGCTATTTTGGAGCTCCTTCTCTATTAGATTGTCCCATTTAATATCAATGTTGTTCTTCTCTAAGAAGGTCCTGGCATCATTCTAGATTTTTGCCATTCAAGCTTTCTTGGGTGACTTTGCTTTGGGTATGGCATTCTTCTCTGTTTTAGATTTAGCACTGTCTTTCTACTTTATGTTATATTTCTTCCTGATTGATGATTCGGAGTCCTCATGTGGTCACTACCATCCACTTGGCTTCTTTGGGGGTTGGGCCTGGTCCACTCTGAAATGATCACTTTTTGTGAGCCACAAATGCTGTTTCAGTGGTGTCCACTGGCTTATATCAATACGAGGGGCAATTTTTCTCTTATGTGCCACTGATAGGAAATTTTCCAATCCATGGACTGAGTTCACAAGTGGACCCTGTGAGTTCTGTGGAGCCCACATTTCTATAGCACAGGGGGCAGGATCTCAAAGATTGTCTTACACTTTCATGCAGTTACTGTAGTTCAGTTTGGTGCTAGGTCCCTCTCTTGCTCACCTTGTCTCTTTAGCCAGGAAGCAAGATTTCTTTTCATATTCTATGCACTCCTTTAAAGACTGGGGCAGGATATTGGAATTTGTCTCCCTCCTCATTGTTCTCTAGTGTCTGGCCTAGAATTTCTCAGATAGTATGCTCTGCTGTACTCTACTAAGCACAGGTTTTAGAATGTCTTCTGGTTATGCTTGAAGGTTCCTAGTCAATGAGCAATTTCAAAGTCTGTACCTGTAAGCTCCCTTAATCACCTGGTGGATAGAATTCACTCACCACAGCTCTCAAGTTCAGGGGGCAGGGAATGCACTGGTAGATCACCTTTAACTTTGTGCAGTTTCTGAAGCATGCTTGGGTGATTGGTCCTGCTTTTACTCCCACTGATACCTCAGTCAAGTAGTAAGATTGACTTTTGACTTCTGTGTGATCCTTTAAAAAACAGGGCATTGGGATTGGCCTCACTCCCACTGTTCTCTAGAGCCTGGCCTGGAGTCTCCCAGGTGAGACCCTGTGCTCTACCATTGCTGTTTTATTTTTAAAGGGAAGGTAGGGGTAGAAATGAAGTTGAGTGGCAGGCAGACAGGAAGTAAGAAAGGGAAGATCCATTTTATTTTATTTTCATTTCATTTTCTTGTTCACACTGGCTGTTTCCCCCTAGTCTAGGGTTGGAAACCAGGGATATGTGGCCTGCATTCTTTCATAGGTGATTGACCTAACCACTATTTCACCATCAGGGAATGCCACATAGTAATATTATATTCATTTTATAGATGAGTGCACTGATGTCAGAGATAGGAAGTCATTTTTCATAAGGTCACACAGTTAGCATATAGCTGGAGCAATCTTCTAAGCAGTCTCATTTCAAAGCCCAGGCCATATAATTACTACAATGATAAGAGAGTCCCTTAGAAATCCAGATCCTGTTACTCTTTGTTTATTGCTTTGCTATGTCAAAGAATCCTTTCTTTAAAAATAATATATTCAGCAAATCAACACATTTACAGAGGATAACTGGAGTTTCCCCTGAAAAATGCATCCTGGAAAGATGTATCATCTAAAATTCTCTGTATAGAAGCAAAACATAATAAAAATGTCCCTTCTAAAGGTTTATATACTCCAGTGGTCATTTTTGCTAGCAAGACTTTAAACAATTGCACTGAAGGGAGCTGTTTTAAATTCTTCTGGAAGGCCTGAAGTGTGGTGTGTATGGGGGTGTGTGGTGGGAAGTAGGAAAAGCTAGATCTGAGGATAGGAACATAAATCTTTGACTGTCAGAAATACATCTTATCAGAGAAAAGACATTTCTCATAACACACTTCCCAACACCAGTCTTCCTTTCCTCACATTTACACAACCTATTTCACTTTCCTTTGTGAAATAAATTGCGAAATAAATTGTGAAATAAATGTAATAAAATAAATTGCGGTCAAGATAGATAAAAATGTTAGCCACAAAACATAGCTTTTGGGAAGTTGCAAATAAAACTGCCTACAAGGAATATCAGACAATATTTAACTTCATTGTTTCTAGAGTGATGAACCTCTGGCTCACTAATACAACCCAGGACTTGTGTAAATGTTATGTGGTGCATGAATCTCTTGATACTAAAGTTCAAGTCATATAAATGCAGGACAACTCTAACATCTTCAGTCATGTCATCCTAAAGAATACAAGTGATATAACAACATGGCAAAAAAAATCTCTTTTTTGTCAAACGAATTAGGACCCTTCCACTGCACTCCACATTTCAGAGGAAGGTATAAAAATTTTCATCAGGAATGAGGAATAGAGAAATAAGCCACAAAGAAAAAGAGTACAGGATGGCTTCACTCATATTAGAAATATAAAAAAACAAACAGATAAATCACAACAAAATTCACAGGATGCATGACTGTGACTACCATGGGACTCAGAGGGGAGAAGAGTAAGGGAATGAAGACGTTAATAAGATAATGAAAAAGGGAACTAAAATTCTGATGGTTGGTGTGGTGTGAAATATTCACAGACAGATGAACAAATGCAATATCCCAAAAAGCATGTTACTATGTAAACAGAAGAAATAATAAAACAATGATTTTAAAAGATTCATATAAGAAATAAAATAATATTAATCTAGAAACTCAAAAGGACTCAGAAATAGAAAGGATTACAATGATGCAAGTGATTCCAATACTGAGGCTGGAACTACAATATTTTAAATATAGGAATATATTACCTTCTTTAAAAAATTCAGAAATATTTAACTTCTTTAAAATCCAGGCACACCAGCAATCTGGTGGATCTCCCAGGTGTGCCTTAACATAGCCTCAGCACCAGACATTAGCTACCCAGTGGACTGCCCAAACCATGTCATGAACCAGCCCCAGTGACCCTGTAGACTGCTTTAGATGTGTCCTAACACAGCCTCGGCCACCAGACCTCAGGACAAGACCTTAGAAATCTGGCAGAATTCCCCAGCTGAACAGTGAACTACTCTCATCAACAGGTCTTAGAAATCCAGAGGACTCTCTCAGTCATGTCTGGACCCAACCTAAGTGACAAGCTAGCTAACCTGCCTCACCATGACAAACTCTAATAGCCTGAAGCCTCCCTAAAGAGTTTGTAGAGCTAATGTAGCAGACACTACCTGGGAAGAAACCCAAAGAAAATTAAAGTCACAGTGCTAAATACAAAGCAGAGAAGAAAATCATACTATAATCTAAATCCCCTGCCCCATCCCCAAACCCAAAAGCAACAAAGAGAGGAAGATGCCAGGAACATCACAGAGGAAAAATCAATTGATTAGGACAATGCAAAAAATGAACTCAAAATAAAATCTATTATTAGTTATTAATAGTAATGAAGATATGCAGGAGGCACAATCAGCTACCAAAAACAACTGGAAGACTTCAGAAATGAAAGAACAAATGGAGTACTTAACCAAGGTGATTGAAACTGTGTAGAAAGTGCTAGGAGAAATACTAGAAATAAATAATACAGTCAATGAACAGAAGATAAATATGTAAATCTCCGTAGATTCAAAAAACTAAATCACCCAGTGGTGTGAACCTCAGAAATTGAAAACAAAATTACAGAGGCAATCCTTGCAGAAAAGGAGAGACAAAAAAGAATGAGGGAAGAAAAGAAATCCTGCAATAATTTCAGATACCATTAGAATAACAAACATAAGGGTAATTAGTTATTCCAGAAGTAGAAAAAAGAGAGAAATGAGCAGAAAACTTATTTAAAGAAAAAATAACAGAGAACTTCCCATATCTGTCACAAAAAGTAATCATAGGCTAAAGAAAATGATAGGACACAAAAATTGCTAAATGTAAAAAGACATACTAATAGACACATTATAATAAAACTAGCAAAGGCCAATGATACAGAAAAACTATTCAAGATATCTAGAGAAAAGTGAAACATAGTCTAGAAAGTTTCTTTCATCAATTATCAGATATCTCAGCAGAAACCCTATAGACCAGGAGGGGAGCAACAAAAGCAAAATATTAACAGACAAAACAACCAACAAAGAATACTCTATCTGACAAAATTATTATTCATATATGATGGAGATATAAAGGTCTTCAATGACAACAAAACTTAATGGATTTTTCCGTCACCAAGTTTGTGTTTCAAGAAGTGTTTAAAATGGTTCAATAACAGTGAAAATGAAAAAGAGACACCAAATACTAAGAATGATCATAAAGAGTAAAACAAAATAAAAACAAAGACAGGACAAATAGAAGATAACATATAAAACATTAAATGGGGTAAAGAAAAACATGGAGTCTGTATGGACATATAAAAATGATACAGCACCAGTTCATAAAAAACTATCATAAAGCAGTAATAGCACAAATGGCACATACAAAATCCAATGCTAAAGTGATACACAGCTGGGAAGAATACAAAACTGAAAGAATCAACACCAAAAATCATCAGAGGAAACAGAAAGCAAAAACAAAAAGGAAGAGAAACAATAGATTCAGAAAATTAGCAGAAATCAAAGGCTTGAATGGTATAATAAAGGGCGACATATCAATTATTGCCTTAAATATGAACAGACAGAACTTATCAGTGAAAAGACACAGAGTGATTGGATGAGTTAAAAGCATGACTCATTGATATTATGCCTAAAAGAAACTCATATCAAATCTAAAGACAAAATTAAGTTGCAAGTCCAGGGTTATGGAGAAAACATATCAAAGTAATTGGGATGAAAGTAAAACAGAAACTGTAATACTAACATAAAACAAGACAAAATTCCACTTAAAAGGTAACAAAAGGCAAGGATGGACAATATATTATGGTCCCAGGGTAATCCACCAGGAAGTGGTAACTACCTCTGTCTGTCCTTGTTTTATATATTTATGTGGTCTGGCATTAGGTGCATGTATGTAACAGCAAAGACAGGCACTGACAATGACATAATATGAGTAGGAGACTTTAATTCCACACTAACCTCAATAGATAGACTATCCAGGCAGAAATTCAACAAAGAAATAGACTCTAAATGAAGCAATAGAGAATACAAATGTAACAGACAAATACAGAGTGTTCTACTCTGGCAAAAAGAATATATTTTCTGCTCAAGTGTGCCTGAAACATTCTCAAAAATAGACCATATCTTGGCACACAAAACCAGTCTCAGTAAATTTAACAAAATTAAAATTATAGATAACATCTTCTCCAACCACAAGGTTTGAAAGTAGAATTGAATTAGAAGAATGAAATTGAAGGGAAAAGAAAGATGTGGGGAATAAAAAACAGGAGTAAACAACTTGCAGGTCATTGATAAAATTAAGAATTACTTAGAAACAAATGGAAATGAAGAGATGGGTTACCAAACATATGAGATGTGGCAAAGGCTGTTCTGAGAGGAATCATAGCCATTCAAGCATATATCACAACTCAAGAAAGAATCAAGATGGCATAGGCCGAAGTTGTTCCCTAAGATGCTCTGGAGGAAAGTCCAGGAGTTTTCTCAAGTTTTCATGAGTGATGGCATCTCTGACACTTCTAGAGCTTGCTGGGGTGGTACATATAGCATTGAAGGAGTTTGGAGTGGAGCAATGGATTTTGAAGTTGGGTGAGAAATGTGCAAGGATTGTGCACTGAGACTTTAACAGTGACTGCAGCCTACTTCGTTCTCAGTAGCAGAGAAAGCTGCTGCAGCAATCTTAGTTTGCAGGGGCATGAAGCCTAGAGCAGCAGCCAAAACATCCTTTTTACAGCCATCAGCATTTACATAAACAGCAGTTGTAGCACTCGGTTTTCCAGCAGCTTGGATACAGAAACAACCAGGAGCTGCAAGCCTACATTCAGCTGAGCAAGAGAGGGAAGAACAAAAACTGATGCCTATATGGACTCCTGGCTTGAATAAAGCCCCTAAGAAGAGGTTTGGGGGCAACAAAACCAAGAGCATATAGGCACCAACAGTCCAACCACCCCACACCTTGGGGCTCATGCTCTTTGGAACTCAGGCTCTAGTGGTGGAGCACTCTGGTGGTTCAGTTTGTGGAAGTCATTTCTGCATTCTGGTGGCTTGGTGCTGACAGCAGGCACAAGCAGTCAGCAGACACAAGTCTCACAGCCCCAGCCAGTCCAGTACTATCAGCAGAAAGTAATCACCCAACCCAAACCAAGCAGCAACACCTGCCCCACACCTGGATGCCATGGCCCTTCCCCACCAGTCAACCATCTTAGTCCCTGACAAAGGAAAAAACACTACATAAGCCTGTAAAATCAAAAATGTAAAACAAAACTAGAGCACCCCTGGCAGAAAACAAAAATACTAGCAGCAAATCAACAAGAACCCATAGAATGGGGAAAGGGGAGGGAGGCAACACATCATAATACCTCAAGAAATGAAAACACAACAAAATGACACCTCACCAGAAATCATTTTCAAAGACATGGAAATTGGATCTCTTTAACAGATAAAGAACTCAAAGCTGCAATTGTGAATAAATTCAGAGTTAAAAGAAATTTCAGAAACACAAACCAATGACCTAAAAACATAATCAAGGAGCAATAGGCAGAAATCAAAGTTCTACAGAAAAAACTAACAGAGATACAGGACGTAAAGGAGGTAATTAATGAAACTAAGAATATGATAGAAAGCTATGGGAATAGAATAACACAAATGGAGAAAAGGATTAGTGATCTAGAGGATAGCAATGCAGAAAGGAGCCAACAGGAAAAAGAAAGTGAATTTAAATGCAAAAATAATGAAGAGAAGAATCTGACACCATTAGGAAAGGCAGCATAAGAATATTGGGTATTACAGAAGGTAAAGAGAAAAGGAAGGAACAGAGAGCATGTTCAAAGGACTAACTGCTGAAAACTGTCAGCTAAGAGTACTATATCATGCAAAACTCTAAAATTTGAGGGAGAAATAAAAGTTTTCCAAATAAAATTGAAAGATTTTGCTGCCATGAGACCTCCTCTACAAGAAATCTTCAAAGAGACTCTGATATTTAACAGAGAGAAAAATTTAAAAAATCTAAACAAAGTAATAAATAAACAAAGCCCAAAAAATCAAAATCAAAATGGCAATCACAAGTTCTCAATATCAATAATCATTCTAAATGTAAATGGTCTGAACTTAGCAATTAAAAGACACGTTTCTAAATGAATTAAAAAACAAACCCCAACTATATGCTGTTTCCAAGAAACTCAAAGAATATCAAGAAAAACATCATTAAAGTGAATGAATGTAGAATGATACTCCACACTAAAGGTAAATATAAAAGAGCAGAAAATGATATACTCATCTCAGATAAAGTAGTGTTTCAACAAAGTAGGTAAAAAATGATAAAGATGGTTATTATATAATTATAAAACAGAAAGACTTAACACTTATTAATATATATACACCAAAGAAAGGAGCATCCAAATACAGCAAGTAAATATTAACAGATCTAAACAGAGATAGAGACAGCAGCAAAATAATAGTAGGGGACTTTAATACTCCTCTTTTAGTAAAAGATCATCCACACAGAGAATCAATAAACAAGATCTTTAAACAAGAGAATAGAAGAGATGCGCATGCATATATATGTATATATATATATATACATATATATACACAGATACACACACATATGGCATTTCACCCTAAAACTATAGACTACACATTCTTTTTTTCAGGTGCTCATGGAACATTCTCAAGGATAAACCATATGTTTGGATACAAAACAAGTCTCATTAATTTTCAAATTGAAATCATACCTAGCATCTATTCAGATCACAACAGCATACTATTAGAGGTAACCCAAGAAGAGGAGAGTAAAACTGCAAAAGAGTGGAGAATAAACAAAATGTTACTTAACACCATTGGGAAAAGGAGAAAATTAAGGATATAATTTAAAATACCTGGAGTTAAATGAAAATGAAGACATGACATGTTAGACTCTGTGGGAGACAACAAAAGCACTATGAAGAGTGAAATTTATAGTGATACTATGCTACCTCAGAAAAGAAGAAGAATCACAAATAAAAAACTTAAAACTTCACCTAAAGGAACTAGAAAAAGTATAAAAAGACAAAGCCAAGTCCAATAGAAGGAAGTAAACAATAATGCTTAGAACAGAAATCAATGAAATATATTTCAAAAAGACTATACAAAAAAATCAATGAAACCAAAAGTTGTTTTTTGATAGAAAAAACAAATGGGCAACTAGCTGACTCACAAAAAGGTGGAGAGAGAAAACACAAATAAATATAATCAGAAATGAAAGTGGGATAATCACAACAGAAACATCAGAAATACACAATATTATAAGAGAATGTTATGTACAATTATATGACAACAAATTGGATAACCCAGAAGTAATGAATACATTTCTGGACACATACAACATTCCAAGACTAAACCAAGAAGAACTAGAAACCATGAATAGATGAAACACAGGCAAAGAAATTGAAACAATATTTTTAAATCTACCCCAAAACAAAAGCCCTGGGCCAGATGGTTCACCAGTCAATACCCCAAAACATTCAAAGAAGAATTAACTCTAATTCTTAAATTGTTCAAAAAATTGAAGATGGAAATCTTCCAAACACTTTCTATAATGCCAATATTACACTCATTCAAAAGCCAGATAAAAACAGCACCAAAAAAGAAAATTACAGACCAATATTTTTACAAATATTCATGAAAAAATTCTCAACAAAATACTATTCATCTAAATTCAACAACATTATTATTATACACCTTGATCAAGTAGGATTTATTCAAGCAATGCAAGGATGACCCAACATAAACAAATCAATAAATATGATATACTACATCATTTAAAAGGACAAAAACAACATGATCATTTCAATAGCTGCAGAGAAAGCATTTGATACCCTTTTATGTTAAAGACTCTCGAAAAACAGTTATACAATTATTTTATTTTAACATAAAAAAGGCTATTTATAGCAAACCACAGCCAACACTGTACTCAATGCAGAAAAACTGAAAGCTTTACCTCTAATATCAGGAACAAGACAAGGAGGACCACTCTCACCACTACCATTTGATATACTCTTGGAGGTCCTGGCCAATGTAATTAGACAATAAAAAGATATGAAAGGTTTCTAAATAGGATAGGAAGAAGTGAAGCTATCACTATTTTCAGATGACATGATTGTACACAGAGAACCCCAAATACTCAAGAAAAATACTGGAATTAATAAATACAGTATAGTGGCAGGCTACAAAATTAATACTAAAACTCTGTTGCATTTCTTTAAGCTAACAATGAAAATGCAGAAAGTGAATTCATGAAAACATAATTTATAATTGCATCAAAAGAATGAAATACCGTGGAATATACTTAACCAAAAAAGTCAAGGACCTACATCCTGAAAGCTATAGAACACTGCTGAAAGAAACAGAAGACAACACAAGAAATGGAAAGATATTCTGTGCTTATGAATTGGAAGAATTAACATAATCAAAATGACTATACTGCCGAAGACAATTTACATGTTAAATGTCATCCTCATCAAAATTCTAAAGACATTCTTCACAGATAAAGAACAAAAAAAATCATAAAATTTATTTGGAATTACAAACAATCCAGGATTGCAAAGATAATCCTCTGGGGGAAAAAAAGCAATTTAGGAGTGATGCTCCCTGACTTCAAACACTACTACAAAGCAATAGTACTCAAAACAGCATGGTATTGGAATGAAAACAGAAATATTGATCAATGGAACAGAATTGATAGCCCAGAAATAAATCCACACATATACAGACATCTAATTTTGACAAAGTAGCCAAAATCTTACTTTGGGGCAAGGACAGTCTATTAAATAAATGGTGCTTGGGGGGAATTGGATAGTCATATTCAGTCAAAGGTTTAAATTAGACCACTGCCTAACACCATATACAAAAATTAACACAAAATGGATTAAAGAATTAGAAGTAAGGCCAGAAGCCATGAAATACCTAGAAGAAAACATAGGCAAAACACTACTAGACACTGACCTAGGAGACATGTTTGGGAACTCAACTCCAACAGCAAGGCAAATAAAATTGATAATAAACAAATGGGATTGCATCAAACTAAAAAGACTACAGCAAAAAACTCAAATCAAAAGAAAAAAGTATCCAAATGAATGGGAAAAGATACTTGTTTTCACACTTCTGAGAAGGGTTTTTATTCAAAATATACAAAAATCTCATAAAATTTGACAACAAAAAGTAATCCAATCAAAAATGGCTTGATGGCCTCAATAAAAACCTTTCCAAGGATGAAATACAAATAGCCAACAGGTACATGAAAACATGCTCTAATTCCATTATCATTAGGGAAATGCAAAACGAAACAAGAATGATATATCATCTCACAGATATGAGAATGGCTATCATACCTCCCAAAACGAAAAAACAAGTCCTGGAGAGGCTGTCGACAAAAGGGAACTCTAACTCATTGTTGGTGTGAGTATAAAATGGTTACAATCATTCTGAAAAGCAGTATGGAATAATTGAGAATAATTGAGAATGGAAATTCCATATGACGCAATTATTCCTCTATTGGAATAATCCTAACAACACGACAATGCTTATTTGCAAACATATATGCACCCCCATGTTCACGGCAACATTATTTACAATAGCCAAGAGCTGGAAACTACCTAAATTCCCATAAACAGATGAAAGTGGTATGTATACGTAATGGAATACTGCGTGGCTACCAAAAAGGGAGAGGCTCTGTCATTTGCAGCCACATGGATGGACTTAGAGAGAATTATGCTTAGTGAGATAAGTCAGAAGGAGAAATACAGACATCTCATGATATTATTCATATGATGTGTATAGATATAGAAAATAAATAAATGATATAAATTAAACACTAATAGACTAAAAAGAGAACTAATTCAAATAACAATAGACTTTTAGTGGAGAAAAAAGGCAAAGCAATTGGTACAGAAAGAGATGAGGGACGGTGGGGGAAAAACAGGGTAGGTTGAATAAATTGTAAAGTGAAGGGACAAAAGGAAATAGTAATAAATTTACTATACTATATACAGATGTGAGTTTGCTATCATGCATACCTCAAATCGACTTAACGTTAAAATGCAATATTCATTCAATGAAACCAATTATAAAAATTAAAAACTCAAGAAATAGCTCAAATTATATATCTTACCACCCATCAGGAGAAACTAGAAGGGGTGAAAAAAAGCAAAACCAAAAATCAGTAAACAGACGAAAATTAAAATTAGAGCAGAAATGCAAGTAATACAAACACAAGGACAATCCAAAGGATCCCTGAAACCAAGAGCTAGTTCTTTGAAGAAAATAAATTGGATACATCCCTAGCCAGATTAACAAAGACAAGAGGGAAAACTCTAATAAGAAGATGAGAAATTAAGGAGGTGAGATTATAACAGATATCAGAGAAATACCAAAAATCTTGAGAGACCATTACGATCACCTAAACACCAAAATATGTGAATTCTGAAGAAGTGGAAAAAATTCTAGAATAATACAGTCTCCCAAAACTAAATCAGGAAGATTAGTTAACTTGAATAGAACAATCACAAGCACGATAATTTAAGTGGTAATCAAAAGTCTACCAAAAATGTTCCCAGGTACAGATGGCTTCATTAGCAATTTCTACAAAATATTCAAAGAGAGAATGTCTGTCCTCCTTAAAGCCTTCCACAACAAAGAAGAGGGAAAACCTCCAATTGTATTCTATGAGGTTAACATTACATTCATTGTAGAACTTTACAAAGACAGCATTAAAATAGAAAATTATAGAAAAATATTGATGAAAATCTACAACAAAATCATGGCAAACTGAATACTATAGCACAGTAAAAAAAAAAAAAAATTATACCGAATGATCAAGTGGTACTTATTCCAGGAATTCAAAGATGGTTCAATATACTCAAATCAATCAATGTAATATACCATGTCAATAAAAGGAAGATCGACAATCATATGATCATACCAATGGATACAGAAAGCATTTGACAAGGTTCAACAACCATTCACGATTAAACACTCTAGCTAAAATAGAAATAGAAGTTTCATATATCATCATAATACAAGTAACATGTGATAAACCAACAGCAAACATCTTATTCAATGGTGAAAAATTGAAAGCTTTTCCCCTAAGATCTAGAAAATGACAAGTATGCCCAGTCTCACCACTAATATTCAACATAGTTCTGGAAGTCTTGATCAGAAATATTAGGTAAGAAAAAGACAGTAAAGGAATCTAAAATGGAAAAGAAGTAAGAAAACTATCATTATTTGAAGATGACCCAGAAACCTCCAAAGACTCCATACACAACAACAACATAAAAACAACTACTTGAAAACAAACAAAAAAATGAATACACCAAAGAAGAAGGATAAAAAAATCAACACACAAAAATCAGCAAATTCCTATAGATAAACAATGAAGTAGAGATAAATAAAATTAAGAAAGAAATTTCATTCACTATAGCATCAAAAAGATAAAATACCTCGGAATAAAATTAACAAAGGGGGTGAAAGTCCTCTACAAGAAAACCCCAAGACTTTTCCAAAAGAAATAGGGGAATACACAAAGAGATGAAATAACACTCCATGCTCATGGATTGGAAGAATTAAATTTGTAAAAATGGCCATCCTACTCAAAACAATATACATATTTAATGTAATTCCCATCAAAACCTAGGATTATTCTTTAAGAAAACTGAACAAACACAGAAGTTTCTATGAAAACACAAAAGACTTCAAATAGTCAAAGCTATCCTCAAAAATATGAAAGAAAGGTGGAAGTATCACAGTCTCACTTCAAACTATAATCAAGAGTGATCATCATCAAAACAGTATGGTATTAGAACAAAAATAAGACACAGAGACCAGTGAAATAAAATTGAGAGCCTAGAAATAAATCCTCATTCATATGAACAATAAATCTATAACAAAAGAGCCAAGATCATATTAAGGAGTACAGGTAATCTTATTCAAGAAATTCTGTTGGGAGAATTGGATAGACATCTGTCTAAAATAAAACTAGATTATACACTAACTCCATAAACAAATGAATCAAATACACGAACATAAAACCCAAGCTATAAAATACATAGAGAAAAATGTATTAAAAATGTCCCATGACCTCAACCTCAAAGATGTCTTTGGGGAAGGGATACTCTGGCAAAGGAAACTAAAGTAAAATTTAGCACTTGAGACTACCTCAGACTAAAATATTTCTGTACAGTGAGAGAAACCAAACTAAAACAAAAAGGCAGCACATAGACTGAAATAAAATATTTGCAAAACATAGATGAGACAAAAGCTTAACCTCCATAATATATAAAGAGTTCACACACCTCAATAACAAAAAAGGACCCACTCAAAAGATGGGCATAAACCTAAATAGACACCTATCTAAAGAAGACACACAAGGGACAGGGCATGAGCATAGACCCTTACATTCCTGGGATAGCTTTCTGTGTGTCATCTAGTGGTCATTATACTGAGTTTAATATGTGTATATATTTATAATATGTGCACTAGAGGAGGAAACAAAGCAAGCTTTTAAGATGTGTATGTAGCCAAATTTCTGCTTCCAAGGAAAATTGTTTGCATGATGAAGTCAAGAAGACGAATCTAAAACTCAAAAAAAGAGAGATCAGCTTCTCCAGAAAGTCAGAAATAAATAGACACTGTTCTACATGGGTAGTTAAGCAAGAAAGAACAATGAGAGTAAGTCCAAGGTTTTAGAAGGGACCTGTTTAGCTAGAAAGGCATAAATTGGACAGTATCCAGAAGCAATAAACAATCATTCTTACAAAATGGCATCATTCTTTGAGTTTAGACAAAATAGAGATGTAATTTTCCATATTCCACCCACTAAGTACAAATAAAAATCCCAACATTATATATAGAACAAGCCTACGAAGATTATGAAAAATATAGAGAATAAGACAGACTGATCAGAAAAATGAGACCTAAGGAATGACACAGTAGTATAAGTTTCATAGGTTTCCTTTTTTAATTTAGGTATAAATGACATATAAATTGTATTAATTTTAAGTGTACAATATATAGTGAAATGATTATCCAATAAGTCTAGTTAACATTCATAACCACATATAGTTAGTTTTGTTCTAGCGAACAATTTTAAGATACAATCTCTTAGAAACAGCAAAAATACATATAGTAAAATCAACTGAAATCACCATACTATACATCAATCCCCATGACTTATTTTATACCTAGATTTTTATGCTTTTTGACCCATGTACCTATTTTACCAACCATCTAAACTTCTGGCAACCATTTGTTTGTTTTGTCTGTTTTCTTTTTGTTTTTGTTTAGATTCCACACATAAGTGAGAACATACAATATTTGTCTTTCTTTGTCTCATTTATTTCAGTTAGAATAATGTTCTCAAAGTCTATCTATGCTGTTGTAAATGGTAAGAATTTTTTTATTTCTGACTGAATAATATACATTTGTGCATTTATGTTTGTCGATCACATTGTACTTATCCATAAATGGACACATAGCTTGCTTCTACATCTTGGCTATTTTAAATAATACTGAAATATATACCAGTTTGTACATAATTTCTGAATTATTGCTTTTTTCTTCCAGATAAATACCCAAATGTACAATTACTACATCATATGGTAGTTCTATTATTTTATTTGTTGAGGAACCTCTATAATGTTTTCCATAATGGCTGCACCAACTTAAATTCCCACTAGCAGTTCACAAGGGTTCCATTTTTCAACATCCTCACCAAAGCTTGATAGTTCCTGTCTTAGATAATAACCATTTTAATGGTATAAAGTGGATTTGACTTATATTTCTCTGATGAATATTAATATTGAGCACGTCATCATTTATTATTGGTCATATGCATGTGTTCTTTGGGAAAATTTCTATTCAGATCATCTGTTCATTTTAACTGAATGTTTATTTTTTGCTATTTTGTATGAGTTCATTATACATTTTGGACATTAATCCCTCATCAGATATATAATTTACAAATATTTTCTCCAAATAAAGTAGATTGACTTTTCAATTTGTTGACAATTTTCTTTGCTCTGTAGAAATGTTTAGATTAATTGAGTCTCACTTATTATTTTTAATTTTCTTGCCTTTATTTTTGGTGTCAAATCCAACAGTTAACTGCAAAGATTAATGTCAAAGAGTTTACCACCTATGTTTTCATTAGGACATTAATGGTTTTAGGTCTTACACTTCAATGTTTGATCTATTTTGAGTTAATTTTGTGTATTGTGTAAGATAGTGGTCCAGTTTCTTTGTTATGTAGGTGTCCAGTTTTCCAACCAACAATTATTGACACTGTTCTTTACCACAAGTTTTGTGTCTCTTTTGTCATAAAATAATTGGCCATATATGTGGGTTTATTTCTGGAGTTTCTATTCTCTTCCACTGAGCTATATGTCTGAGCTATATGCCAATATATTGCTTTAACATAGCTTGAAGTAAAGGATCATAAGATCTCCAACTTTATCATTCTTTCACAAATTGCTCTGACTATTTGGTATCTTTGTAGTTTCACACAATTTCAGGATTTTCCTATTTCTTGGAAAATGTCATTGGAATTTTGATTACTACTGAATTAAATCTGTACATTGGCAGTACAAATAATTTAACAATATTAAATTTTCAAAACCATGAGTGTGAAATGTCTTTCCATCTATTTGTGTTTTCATGTTATTTCATCAGTGTCATAGCTTTCATTTATAGCTATTCCACAGTGGTTAAATTTATTCCTAAATATTTTAATGGAATTCTAAATGAAACTATTTTCTTAATTTTTCTGTCTGTTATCTCACTATTCGTGTATAGAAATGGAGATAGGTTCCTAGATGGTGGACTCTTAGGATTTTGAGCTCATATCGTCCCCACAGACACAATAAATTACACCGACATAGCAACTCTGACCTTTGAAAAGCAGCAAGGACCAGAAGCTCCAGAAAGTAAATGGATACACATCTTCCTAAATGGCAGGAGAAGCTGATCTATATCAGTATCACACCACCATATTTAGAGAACCCAGGGCCATAGGGAGAGACCAGTGATATGAACTCTCCCTAGAGTTGAAAGGCTGATGTTTACTGAACCAAACACCCCAGCATGGGATGGAAAGTGAGTCATCCACCTTGTGAACCAAGATGCTACTTCTCTTCAGTGGGTCCATTTGGAGGCTGATACTGCAGGAAGACTCCAGGCTGGAATGCCTGCCCCTTCAGCTTTTAATGCCAATTTGCCATATTGTTGATGTTAATAGTTGCCCTTTTACAGGATTAGTACTTCCTAAAATGTCCACCCCAGGTCCCAGAGCCTATTTCCCACCCAGTACTGGAACTGCCACTCCTCTGGTAGATTGGAGGATTTTCACAGGGGATTCTACTTTGCTACAGGCAGTTCCCAGCTCCATCCCTCCTATGGCTTCTGTTGATACTGTGGTCTGCTTGCAGACAGGGGCACACATATTTTGAGTTACTATCTTTCTGCTTTGTTGTTGCCTGTGACTCTGGACAAGCCACTGCATTCCATATCCCAACTCAAACTCTATAGGTCTCTTAGACCTCAAAAAACCTAGCTCCAGAACTTCAAAAATTCTGATGAATTCTAGTATCAAACAACTAAAGGAACCTAAATATTCTAGACAAAAAGGCATGCCTATACAGTGTAGGTTGATAACCTAACACTGGCCTTAACATCAAGAAAGTCTAACACATAGAAATAAACATAGAATACCGAACAGAATGAAGAGTCAGATAGATAGATAGATAGATAGATAGATAGATAGATAGATAGATAGATAGATAGATTCATATACATATATAGATGAAATCATGGACCAAAAAACAGAACCCCAGGAGGGGATCTGAATGTGACAAAATTAATCCCACTAACCATTAATGAAGATTTTAAAGCAACCATTTTAACAATACTCAATGAAATCAGGAGAAAAATGAAGGAAATAAAAGATATTACATGCTCACTTGAGAACAGTGTTGTACTAGCATTGTTAGGTGAAATGTTCAGTAATAGATTATTAAACCATGTTCTAATTTTTTTATATTTGTTATTTCTTATGTTCACAATGCTATATTCTTTTTAAGATACTGAAATTGGATCTCAGTCTATATTTCATGCAACACCCACACAAGGGTTCTAGTGTCCCTTATCAACTCCTCTTCCCCTCTTTCCTCTCCTACACCCCTCCAACCACCTAGCAACAGCAACAAAAAACCAGTGTCCTGTTCATTTTGTATGGATTGGTGTGCTCATTTCATTATATACCACATATGAGTGAAATCATCCTTTATTTCTCTTTATGGTTGTGACTTATTTTGCTTAACATGATCCCCCTCCAATTCCATCCAAATTGTTGCAAAAGTCATAATTTCTTCTTTTTTATAGCTGCATAGAATTTATTTCAGTATACATACCACAGCTTCTTTATCCAGTCATTTGTTGATGGATATTGAGGTTGATTCCATGTCTTGACTATGGTGAACTGCACTGCTAAGAACATAAGAATGCAGATAATTTTTTAATAAGATTTTTGGTATCCTCTGGACATATGCCCAGGATTGGAGCTGCTGGAACAAATGGTAGATTCATCTGTATTTGTTTGAGGAATCTCCATACTGTTTTCCAAAGAGGTTGCACCTATTTACATTCCCATCAACATTTTAAGGACGCTGTTTTGATCCACAACCCTCCAACGCCTGTTGTTTCCAGTCTTTTTGATACAGGCCATTCTCATGGTGTGACACAGTATCTCTTTGTGGTTTTTATTTGCATTTTTTTGATGATGAGCATTGTAGAAACTTCTTCAGGTGTCTGTAGGCCATCTGTGTGTCTTCTTTAGATAGGCATCTATTCCATTATTTTCCCCTTTTTTGAGTGGGTCATTTGCTTTTATATTGTTGAGATGTATGAGCTCATTATATATTTTTGGAGATTAACTTCTTATCTGACCTATGTTGTGTGAATTTCTTCCCCCATACCATGGATTGATTTTTTGTTTTAGTGGTAGTTTCTTCTGCAGTACAGAAACTTCAGTTTGATGCAGTCCCAATACTTTTAGTTTTGAAGCAAAACCAACCCTTGGACACTTGCAGTAGAACTGAGGTCACCAATAGGGAATGACATGTGGGGGTGCTAATGGCGGTGGAGCGCAATGGACAATCGTGTAAACAATTGTTGATTTGGTGGAGGGAAGGATGTATTATCTGAGGAATGCAGTAATTGCACGTATGGGGAAAGCTATACATATAAGATTATTTTAATGTGTAAAATCAAAGTCCCTGCAACAAAAATAGTCACCTCCCAAACAAGAGCTCAGGTCTATCCTCCTGGTTCAGTTCTGGGAGATCATAGGATTTGAGAAACCTATCCACTCCTTCATGATTGACAAATATGTTAGCATATTATTGCTCATAATAGTCTCTCATAACCCTTTGTATTTCTGTGATGTCAGTTATAATCTTATCTCTTTTATTTCTGATTTTTTTTTATTAGAGATTTCTCTCTTGTCTTTGTGACTCTATCTAGGAGTGTATAATTTCTTTATTTTTTTCAAAGAATAAGACCTTGGATTCATTGGTTATTTGAATGGTCTTTTTCTTTTTAATTCCATTGTTCTTTGTTCTATTTTTATTTTTTTGGTTGATTTATGTTTTCTATTGTTTTTCCCTTTCTAGTTCCCTCAAGTGTGTGGCTTTTAATTTGGTTTCTCTCTTGGTTTTTGATATGCACTTGTATGGTGCAAACTTTCCTCTCATAACTAATTTTGCCACATTCCATATGTCACTTCTTGTTTGGAAATTTGTCTTTTCTGTTATTAGTATCGCAGTTTTTTATTTCCTTTTATTTCCTTTCATCTCTGTCACTTTGGAATAAAGTCCTTGATTTTCAACCTATATTTATCTTTGAATCTGATGAGTTTCTTACAGACATAATATCGATGAGTTCTATGCACTCCATTTTTTGACTGGTGAGTTCAGCTTATTCACATTTATGCTGATGACTGAAATGTAACACTTTATTACTGTCATTTTAGCCTTGTTTTCTGTTGGTTATCTGTGTCTGTTGCTTCATTTTCTGTTTGTCTAAGTGTTCTCTTTCCTTTGAATGGTTTTCAGTATCCATTCTGTAACTTTTTACTATGTCTGGGCTATGTATCTCTTTTAGATTGAGTTTTGTGACTAACCTGTGGATTATCTCTAACTGTATTGCTCTATGATAGTCTTTCATTAACTGATACCATATCCTATTTATATACTTATATATATTCCATATTAGTCTTCTCCCTTTTGCTTTTTTGTTCTCTCCAGTTTGTCCCAACTTTGTTTCTGCTTTTACTTTCCAGTTTATCACGATTTTGAGGTTTCATGAATATTTAGTTTGTTCCCTCCTACAGGGCCCTTTTCAAGATTTCTTGAATGGCAGGCTTGGTGACAGAAAACCCATTAATTCTTATTTATCTTCTTAGATCTTTATTCTTCCATCTATTTGAATGTTAGTTTTGTAGAGTAGAATATTCATCCCTGGCAATATTTGTCTTTTTCTAGCTTGAATGTATAATTTCACTATCTCCTGGCCTATTTCTGCTGAGAAGTCATATGATAACTTGATCAGTGTGCTTTTGTATGTTATTTTTCTATTTTATTCTCTATTAGTCTTGAGTAGTTTTCTTTGTCGTTGACTTTTGCTATACTTAATATGATGTGTCTCAGAGTAGGTCTTTTTACATTTAGAAATTTTAGTGTTCTCACCACTTATTGGACTTCTGTGATCACTTTTTATATCTGGAGTTACTGTTTTTGTGCTTTCTGGGTAAATAACCAAAAGCCAGAAGTGAACAGAAGTGAAATGACAGGACTATATGGGATTTTCATTTTCAATAAGTATTATGTCTTCCTACTTTATTGATCCCTTTATATAATGTTCATCTTTATTATGTTGCCTCTTTTTGGTCAGCAGTCTCTATTTTCTGATATTAGCATAGAACCATTTCCCATCCCATCACTCTAGTTCTATTGTTTTTCTCTATATCTTAAGTGAATCTCTTGCAATCAGCATATAGTTGGTTTCCTTAATCCACTCAACTGCCCTGTGTCTTTTAACTTGTCAATTTGGTTCATTTATATTCAGGGTGATTGTTGATATTTGAGGACTCACTTCTGCCATTGAAACTTTTGTTTCTGGGTTTTGTCTATTTATTACCTTGTTTAGATTTTTGTCAACTTTCTTCTTTTTATTTAGATAGAAGAGCACATTTTAACATTTCTTGTTGGGATAGTATTGAGACAACAAATTCCTTCAACTTTTGTTTGTCGGGGAAAACTAATTTCTCCCTCATATCTAAGATAGTGTTTTGCAGGATATAGTGTTTTTGGCTGTCAATTTTTATCTTGAAGTATTTTGAATACATCATTCTATTCTTTCCTAGCCTGTAGGCTCCTGCTGAGTTGTCTGTTGATAGCCCAATGGGAGTACTTTTATATATTATTTGTTACCACCCCGACCACCTTTAATATTTTTTCTTGTCTTAGAATTTTAATGGTTTCACCATTATGTGTCTTGATGTAAGTTATTTTGCATTTAGATAACAAGGAATTCTGTTGCATTGACTTTTATGTTGATATAATCTCATTTACAGCATTCTGCATCTCCTGAATCGCTATTAGTTTCCTTTGTAATAGTAAACTCATTGACTTGGCTGCCAAGTGCTCTTGTAGTTCTTTGAACTGTTTTTCTGAATTTTTTATCTGAGTTTCTTTATAATTGATAATTTGAATTCTTTATCCTTTGAAATGATATAGTCATCCATGTCTTCAACAATGATTTCTGATTAGTTGCCAGAGTTATCTCTTTGTAATTTTCTAATTCCTTGAGTTTTCAAAGTATATTGAGCTCTTAATTCCCTCATGGGATCCTTGTAGCTGAGCTGCTTATATTTGTTTTATTGGCAGTCTACATTCTCATTTTGTTTTATATTTTTGACTCTTGTATTTTTCTGTAGTAAGGGTATCTTGCTGAGTCAGGGAAGTGGAAGATATATGTTGGTGGGGGAAGGGTGAATGGGCAGGTATAGGGAGTTACCTATTGTGATGATCTGCAGGGGGGAGATGAGCTTGTTCCTGTGAGTATCCCTATGGTCAACTTGCTTCTAAAAGTTCCCAAAACTCTGGTAGTCTATTTGCTATGGTGATGGAGTTTCTCTCAGCTAGAATACAGGTTCTAAGGGGTTGGTGAGGAGGAGTTCATTCCTCTCCTTTGTGCTTTTTGTGGGCTTCCAACCTATGCTGGGGCTGGATCCCAAACTAAACTATTTCTCTTTGGGCTTCACTCAGTAGTATGTATTTCTACCAATCTTTGCTCATTTACCCCTCAAACTTGGGTATGGGCCTGCTGCTTTGTTAGTTGGTACTGCTGGATGTCTCTGTTGCTGCTACTCCATCATCTGTACCTGCTACCACTGCTACTAGACACCTCCGTCCAGGCCCATTTTCAGATCCTCAGAAGTGTGTAATTTCTCTGTTGATCCCCTCAATGCAATTGTTGTTGCTCCTGAGTTGTTGAGGTGCTTTAGGGCTCCTTGCCAGCATCACTTTCAGAGAAAATATTGGTTATATAAATGTAAAGGAGGGAACAAACTCAGCCATCATCTTCTCTCTGTAAATCCACTTGTTGTATGAATTTTTATTTTCTTTATTTGGTCTGCAGAAATTTATCATTTTTAGTTTTATCCAAGGAACACTATCATAACATTCTATAGGTTAACTGTATATCATTGTAAACTAATATCTGTATATAATATTTTAAGTTCATCACACAATCCCAGTACTTGGTTCACCATAAAATTGATCCTCTCTACCCAGTTTGTCCACCCTACTTGTCCCTTTGTTCCCTTGCAACACTAACTTGGTTTTATAGACTAAGACTGTATTTCTGTTTGTTTTAGTTCATTTTCTTGCTTGGGTTCTCTATAGACTACATAAGGGCAAAAACTATACAAAGTCTATTTATTGTCTAGCTTATCTCATTAAGCATAATTTATTCTAGGTGGCATCGATTTGTGCAAATTGCAGAATTTGATTGTTTTATGAGTAGTATTTCCTTTGTGTATAAATACAATATCTTTATCCACTATTCTATCAATGGGTACTTCAGACTTTGACTCTTATATATAATTCTGAAATGAATGTGTAGAAGTGTACATATCTCTGTGAATTAGTATCTTTGTATGTTTTTGGTAAAAACCAAAGTGAGATAATAGCATAATATGGAATCTATGTTTTCAATTTTTTGAAATTTTTTCATCCCGCTTTCCATACTGGTGACACCATTTCACATGCCCACCAACTATGTATACCACAGTCACACTAATACTTGCTGTTTCTAGTATATTGGATAATATCTATTTTCACAGTTGTGAGGTGACATCTCATTGTTTTTATTTACATTTCCTAATAACAAAAGAGGTGGAGCATCTTTTCCTGTGACTGTTTTCCATCTGCGTGTCTTCTTTGGAAATATATCTATTAAAAACATCTTCCAATTTTTAATTGGATTCTTTATTTTTTGTTGTGAATGTTAGGCATTGTTTATATATTTTGTATATTAACCCTTGTCGTAGGTACGATATAGGATGTCATTCAATAGGATGTCTTTTTGTCTTCAGGAAAAACTTTTTCACTATGCATATGTATTTACTTTGATGTAATCTGACTGACTTGTTTATTTTGGATTTTATCTCTGTTGATGTTGCGGTAAAATTCCCAAAGATATATATTAGTTCAATATCAAGCATTGTATTACCTAGAATTTTCTTCTATGTATTTTATGAATCTAAGAACATAATTTAAGAATATAATCCATTTTGAATTAATGTTTTGTATTATGTTAGGTAGGGATCTACTTTCAACATTTTGCATGCAGCTGTCCAGTTTTCCCAAAAAAATTATTGAAGAGACTCTCCTTGCCCCATTATATGACATTGGCTCATCTACTATAAATTAGTTGCCAGATATGTGTAAGTTTAATTCCAGGCTCTCAATTCTGTTCCATTGATTTATGTGTCTATTTTTATTCCAATACCATCATGATTTGATTACTATTGTTTTGTAATGTAGTTTGAAGTCAGGGAGCATGACACCTCCATTTTTTCCCCTCAGAATTATTTAAGTTATTCAGGGTCCTTTGTAGTTGCAAATAAATGTCAAGTTTTTATACTCTGCCTAAAATATCTTTGGGATTTTGATGAGAGTTACATTAAATCTAAAACATACACATGCATATAACTAGCAAACAATCTTGCTATAATATGTTGTGCCAACTTTATTCAACAAGTATTTATTAAGCACTACTATATAAACAAGAGTGAGCAAGAAAATAATGATCCCTGCTCTCATGAAGCTCACTTTTGATATCTAACCAAAAAATAAAGTTATCCAATCTATGAATATAATATTTATGAATTATAATGAGTTCAATGAAGTAAATATGATACTAAAAGAATAATACAGTAGCTACATTAAAGAGAGATAATAGAAGGACTCTGAGAAGGCTACAGTTACACTGAGACGCACTGTGGCAGATATAGATCACATGGAAGGTTGACTAGTCCAGGCTGAAAGAAAATCATGACCAAAAGTGCTGTTTTAGGAAGTATCTTGATGGTTTGAGGGAAGACCAATGTGGTTAGAGCATAGGGGATCCCAGAGAGCATAAAGGAGGATGAATTTAGAGAGATATGCAGGAGCCAGATTTCATAGGGCCTTTTGCATTATATTCCACAAAAGTAAATGTCATGATACAAGTTAAAATTTCTAAAGATAACTGGATATCATGTGGAAGATGGACAGTAGATGTATTGCATATGATTTCTATATGCATACAGCAATTAATAAGTGTGGAAGTTAGAATTCAATTTGGGAAGCTGTTGTAATAGTTCAGGAGAGATATGAAGGTATCCAGGATAAGAGTTATGGCAGAGAAGGTAGAAAAGTTAATGGATTCAGGATGTTATATAACTAAAATTCAGAACACTTAATAAAGGATAAGACATAGGGTTTTAGGCGAAATGAGTCAATAAAGACTTCCTGTTTTTGATTTGAGAATCTTTTGCATAGAATCCTCCCTGAGGTATTCAATATGACCAAGAGTAAGAGCAAGACTTTACTATAGCCCTCAATAGTAGGTCATAATTATTTTTTACTTCATTTTGTTCTTTTCATTGAGTTCCTTTTGAGCTGACTGGTAAGTTTCTACTCCTAGGTCAATATAGTATCATATCTGAGTTTCTCTCAGTCTCATTTGCTTACAGGTACTAATTGGAGTCACCTGATCATAATAACTCAAATTTCATCAGTTTTTTTCACCTACATAATACAAGACTTCAGGCCCTTGAAAAATTTCCCAAGTACTTCTGTGAGATCTTTGAGGGTCTTTTACATGTGGTCATCACCAGTGCTCATACAGTTTAGATATCCAATTTAATAATTAGGGTCAATTTATTCTTATTGGCTCTGAAATATGAACTAAAACTGCCACATGGAAATAATATTTTTTCTTAGTAATATTTATTATTTCTTTAGTTCACAATGCTAAATTCCATTTAGAATATTGAAATTTCATCTCAATGTATATTTCACACAGCATCCACAAACAGAGTTTGAGTGTACCTTACCACCACCTTTATCACTCATCCCCCATTCTCCCATAACCAATCCTGTGTCCTGTATGTGGCTTCTATTCCACTTTTTGCAAGGGATTTTTTTTTATCACGAATAGATATTTAATCTCAAATGCTTTATCAGTGTCTATTGAGATGATCATGTGGTTTTTTTTTAATTTTCACTTTATCGATGTGGTGCTTCACATGATTGATTTGCATATGTTGAACCAGCCTTGCATCCCTGGAATAAATCCTACTTGGTCATGGTGTATAATTACTTTGATGTGCTATTGAATTCTATTTGCCAGGAAATTCATCAGTGATACTGGTCTGTAATTTTCTCTTCTGGTTCTGTTCTTGTCTAATTTTGCAATTAGGGTAATATTATTCTTATAAAATGTATTTTGAAGTTTTCCCTCTTCTCAAAATTTGTGGAAGAGTTGAAGGAGAATGGGATTAGCTCTTCTTTGAATGTTTGGTAGCATTTCCCAGTGAAGCCATCTAGTCCTGGACTCTGTTTGGGGGGGGGGATTTTTTTTATTACTGCCTCAGTTTCTGCTCTTGTCATTGGTCTGACTGAATTGTCTATTGTTTGTTGTTTGAGTTTTGAGAGGTTGTAGGGTTCTAGAAACCTGTCCATTCCTTCATGATTGACAAATGTCTGGAATATAAGTGCTCATAGTAGTCTCTTGTGATTTTGTGAACTCACCTCTTCCATTTCTGATTTTCGCTATTAATATTTTCTCCCTCTTTTTCTTTGTGAGTCTTTGTAGCAGCATATAAATTTTACTTTTTCAAAGAACCAGCTTTTTGATTCATTGATCCTTTGGATGGCCTTTTTGTTTTCAATTTCATTTATTTCTGCCCTCATTTTTATGATTTACTTTCTTCTGATGATTTTTGGTTTTTGGTGTTCTTCCCTTTCTAGTTCCCTTGGGTCTGTGGTTAGATATTTAATCTGGGCCTTCTCTCTTGGTTTTTGATGTGCAATTGTACATCCATAAGCTTTCCTCTCAGAACCGTTTTTGCTGCATCCCATAAGTTCTGGTGGCTCATCACTGAATTTTCATTTCCTTCAGATAAGATGTAATTTCATCAGTGATTCAGGAGTTGTTCAATCTCCACATCTTTGTGGCTCTTCTAGCTTTGCTCTTTTGATTCATTTCCAGTTTTACCCCTTGTGGTCAGAGAAGATGGTTTCTATAGTTACAGTCTTGCTAAATTTACTGAAACATGTTTTGTGTCTCAAGATGTGACCTATACTTGAAAATGTTACATAAACATTTGAGAAGAAACGTATTATTTTTTATTGGGGTAGAAACCCTACATATGTCTGTTAAGACCATTTTTTCTGTTGTTTCAGTTAGGGTCCTTGTTTCTTTGTTAGTGTTCTGCCTGGATGATCTATTGATGTAAGTTCAATGTTAAAGTCCCCTGTTATTATTCTATTACTGTCAATGTCTGCCTTGAGCTGTCAGTATTTGTTTTATATATATTTGATGGTCCTGTATTGGATGCATATATGTTAATGAAAATCATCTCCTCTTGACAGATTCCCTGTTGACCATAACGTATTTCGTTCTAGCCTCATGATACCAATTTTAATCACAAGTTTGTCTTGTGTGATATTTGTATTGCAGTCCTTGATTTTTTTGTCATTGTTCCTTTGATATATTTTTCCATAGCCCTTGACTTTCAATGTATGTTTATAGTTGGGTCTGATATGCATTTATTGTAGGCATAATATCAATGACTCCTGTTTTTTATCTATTCAGACACTATTTTTTTGATTGGTGAATTCAGTTCATTCACATTTAGGGTGATGACTAATACACAGGACTGATACACAGGGCTTTAGTGCTGTCATTTGAGCCTTTGTTTTCTGTTGCCTTGTTTCCTATTTGTTTATGTCATTTTTCCCTTTGGATGGTATTCAGTGTTTGCTCTGTAAGTTTTGTCTGCTTCCAGCTATGTGTTTCTTTAGATTTAGGTTTTGTGGCTGCCCTGTGAGTTAACTCTACCTCTCTTGGTCTATGATTTTCTTTTAAGAGCTGATGCCATGTCATATTTACATATTTGTATAGAATATCTGTTTTGTTTTTATTCCCCCCTTTAGTGTTTTTTGTTCAGTCTTATTGGTCTCATCTTTGTTCCTGTTTTTGCATTTATGTTGATCACCATTCTTGAAGTTTGGTGAAACTTTTTGTTTTTCTTGTTCTAAGACCTCCTTTCAGGATTTCTTAAATTACCGGCTTGGTGATGGAAAAATCCAGTAACTATTTATTTTCATTGATGACTCTCATTTCTCTGTCATTTTTAATGATAATTTTGCAGGGTAGGGTATTCTTGGATGGTAGCTTTTGTATTTCAGTATTTTGAAGACATCATTCTACTCTTTGAACTATTGAGAAGTCTTATGATAGCCTGATGAGTGTACCTTTGTAGGTTATGTTTTTATTTTTCTCTAGCATTTTGAGTAGTTTTTCTTTGTCATTGACTTTTGCTAATTTTTATTGTAATGTGTCTTAGTGTAGATCTGTTTACATTTATAAATGTTCATGTTCTGTCTGCTTCTTGAACCTCTGTGATTACTCTGTGATAGCTGTGGAAATTCTCTGCTATTACTCCTTTAAATAGGTTTCCTGCTCCCTTCTCCCTCTCCTCTCCTTCCAGGATGCCTATGATCCTTATTTGTGCTTCTTATATTGTCTGATATTTCTCATAAGTTTTTTTAATTTTTCTTCAATCTTCTTTCTCTCTCCTTTTCTGTTAGGGTCACCTCTGTTATCTTGTCTTCAATTTCCAATATTCATTCCTCTACATGGTTGAATTTGTTTATGAGGCTTTCCATGTTTACCTTCAATTCTTTGACTGTATCTTTCATTTCTAGAATCAAGCTAGGACTTTCTTTATGTCCCCAATCTCTTTGGTGACATGTTCCCTATGATCTGTCACTTCTTTTCTGAGGTCATACAGTTGCCTTTGAGTAGTTGTGTGTGCCTCATGCATCTCATTCGGCTTTTATATTACTATTTTTGACTCATTTTCTGTTACATTGTTATAGTCCATACCATGGAGTTCTCTGGTGAATTTTTTGGCCTCTTCCTTTCTTGGGACCGTTCATGTTTTCTTCCGTGACTTTGATTTTTGTATAGCTTTCTTTCTGCCTTGAATTCAGTACTGCAACTTTTCTTTTACTTCAAGTTTCTTCCTACTTTGGGCTTGGGTGAGGGACTGTACTTTGTGCCTCTCAGATGAGGAGAGGGTCATGCATGTGACTGTGATTTCTGAGAAGGTTTTTCTATGTACATGCTGAAGGGCATGGAGAGCTCACTTTCTCAACTGGTGATGAGAAAGGTGCACACATGCCTGTGGTGTCCTTCCTGTGGTGTCCAAGCAAGTTGAGGAGTGCACAAATGCACTAGAGCATAAATGCATCTGGCTTTAGGGAGCACACTTTCTGTCCCTCAGGAGGTGGGGAATGGCTTTCATAAGCCTGTCATCTCTGGTCTGGCTGTGGAGTGTGTAGTGTCAGAGCTCAGGGAATAGGCTTTCCTCTCAGACAGAAGAACTGCACATGAACCTTGGTTACTGGGCCAGCTGTAGAGTATGTTCATATTGGAGCTCATTATTCTCGGGCAGTGGGGAGTGTTACACAGGTGCCTGTGGGTATCTAGGCTAGCTGTGGAGTGTGCACATTGGAACTCAAGGACCTACCCCTCAGGCAGGGGGAGGGGTGCACACATGCTTGTGGTGTCCAGGCCTGCTATGTACTGCTCATGCCCAAGCTCAGGAAATGGACTTTCCTCATATAGTGGGACATGATACATAGCCACCTGCAGTGTCTGGGTCAGCTGTGAGCTGCCTGTGCTGGAGTTCAGGAAATGGATCTTCCCCTCAGGTTGGAGGGCCAGGTGCACACAAGCCTTCAGTCTTTGCACTGTTCCTGTGGTCTCTTGCTACATGGTTACCTTTCTGCCAGTTAGGATGGAGGACAAGTTCAGTCACCTCTCCTCAGGCCAGAGGCAGAGGGATGTGGTCTGCAAGGTTTCCACAGTCTCCACTCTGTCTCTCTGCATTTTGCCACGTCTGGCCACTGGCCTTCCCTGAGCTTCCTCTTCTTTGATGTGGTCTTTTTCTTGTCAGTCAGATATATAAAGTCTGTAGTTTCTGTTCAGAGGAAGTTTTACATATATCCGTAGACTCAAGTTGTTTTCTAGAGAGGGTAGGACAAGGGTCCTCCTATGTCATTATCGTGAACCAGAAGCTTAAGTGCAGAAATAAGCTTAAGTGCAGAAATAAATTTTAATGTATGTAAATTCCATTTTCTTTTAATATTCATAAAAAGTTTTTTTACATTTGAAAACAACTTGTAGGTTATATTTTCTCACTTCACAAGAATGCCAGAGCATGAATGTACTTAGAAATCATAGCCAACTGTAAATTTAAGGAGTTTGTTATAGCCAAATAATTTCAAAAGCAGTATTTTAAAAAACCTTCTAATTTCTTAGAGCAAAAAGTTTCTATTTCACACATACTATGAGTATATTTTATTATAATTGATATAATGATAATATGGTTCCAAAATCTAGAGTATATGAAGATTTGCAAATGTTCCTACTTCTCTTAAAGTTATTGGTCAGCAACATTTCCACACTGACACTTTTACTGGGGTTCGCTGTGAGTAAGGGAGATTTTTTGCAGGTAGCCCAAAGCTGTAAAAAAAATTTTCCAAAGCATTCCTGGATTCGCTAGAGGTGCAAGGGCACCAAATCACATCTTGTTTTACTCAGGTATGGGTCAAACACCTCTCCTTATTTCCACAAATTTCAGTTCTGACATATACCTACTTTGTGCCTCAGTGCCTCTCAGATTTCTTTGATTAACCTGCCCCTTTGACCTGTATATTAGAGTCCATGGAGCTAGCTAGGATTTTCCCCAATCCTAGGTATCAGCATAGTTTTTTTTCTCCTCAAAACAGCAAAAATAAGTCCCCCAAAGCTGTGGTACATCAGTGAAGACCAACCCTGCATGAATAATGATTTAAGCTCAAGATGGCTACCACCATATGTATTTCAAAACACAAAACATTTCTTTCCTACACCAATATTATTATTTTCCTATGTCCAGAGCCAATAGGTTTCTAAAGAAGTTTAGAGAATTTAAAATGCGTGGGGGTCATTCCTATTCTATAAGGGCAGGGAGACTCTGGGTTGGGATTAGCTTCATAGAGGTCTGGGCCTAAAGCTGAGAAAGTAAATATAAAGTATTTATATAGTTCTTTGTATGGTCTAAAAGTTTTAACATATATTATCCTATCACCACAATAACTCTATGAGGTAGGTAAAAACATTAGTTATTTCTAACAGATGAAAAACTGAAAACTCAAAGAGGTGAAATGATGGTCTAACAGTTTTCATTTGAATAGGGAAAAGATGGAATTTAACTATAGATCTTATGGTATTTTTATTTTTCTTTCAGGCTTATTATGCTTAGTATGATCACCTCAAGTTCCATCCAGATAAATATATGGAATAGACAAAAGCAAATGAATAAACTAACAAAACACAAAAACTCTCAGGACTCTGATGCATCACTGTGGTTACCAGAGAGGGAAAGTATTGTTGAAAGAGTAAAATGATCATCGTGACTAGCACTGGAATGCTGGTGGTGGATGTGGTGATATATAGGCCCCCTGACTTCAAAGCTCTTGGCCTATTTCCATGACATTTAATTGGTAAAAGGGCATCATTATTGGGCACCAGTAACATGGTCCGTAATCTGAGTGTGCATAAGAATAATATGAAGGGTTTTAATAAATGTTTATAAACATGTATTCCTAGACACCAATTTCAGAGCTATTATTTCAATTGTCTGGAGGGAAACAAGAGACTGAATCCCCAACACATACCCAGGTGTGATTGATGCTGCTGTACTTTGAGAACTACTGATCAAAAGCCAGAATCTGTGGATATAAAACATATTGTTCTCTAGTACATAAGACTGAACACTAATCCATAACGTCACAAAGAAGATGTGAGTGGTATCAATTAATAGCTCAATCAGTTTTTAGGTAACCATTAAAGTTTTATAAATATTGTGTAGTAAGACAGAAGATGATTTCATATGATGTTAAGGGATGACAATAGAAGTTATAAAGGAATAATAATTGGATTAAGTAGTGATTCATTAATTATCCACACATAGGCTTAATGGCATGTACAATTCTAGGTAGGTTTCCGGCACCCTCTCTAGACTGCCTCATCCTCCAGTGAATCAACATGAGAACAGAATAGGAATAAACAACAAAAATCATCAGGGTGTAGAAAAATGTATCATCAGACACAAGTGCTGGGGGAAATATAGAAAAATAGAAACAGAAAACCTTCCTCTGAGGAGTTTATAGTCAGCTGGATATAAGACAGATGCAGTGAAAGAGTATATCAAGCACCAATTAAATACTACAGTAATATCATTTTATTGCACTTAACTTTACTATACTTCACAGATATTGAATTTCATATAAATAGAAGATTTTTGGCAACCCTGTAACAGGGTTTTCCAATAGCATGTGCTCACTTCATGTCCCTGTGTCATGTTTTGGTAATTATCACAATATCCCAAACTTTTTTATTACCTAAGTTATGGTGATCTGTGATCCATTACCACTGATGAAACCAATGTAATTATTTTGGGGTGCTACAAACTATACCCATAAAACAGTAAACTTTATCAATAAGTGTTTTATATGTTATAACTAACAAGCCATTCCCACAACTCTCTCACTTTCCTAAGGCCTCCTTATTCCCTGAGATACAACAATATTTAAGATAGGCCTATTAATAACCCTACAATGGCATGTAAGTGCTCAAATTAAAGCAATACTTACATGTCTCCTATTTTAAATCAAAAACTGGAAATCATTAAGCTTAGTGAGGAACATCTGTAAAATACTGATATAGGCCTAAGGTAAGACTTCTTGTGCAAGACAGTCAAGTTGGGAATTCAAAGTACTTCTTGAAGGAAATGAAAAATGCTACTCCCAGTGAATATCTGAATGATAAAAAGTGAAAGAGCCTTATTTCTGATGAGGAGAATTTTAGTGATCTGGATAGAAGGCAAAATTAGCCACAGCACTTCCTTAAACTAAGTCTAATCCAGAGTAAGACCCTAAGTCTCATCAATTATATTAAGATTAAGCAATGTGAGGAAGTTGCAGATGCAAAAATTGAAAATAGCACAGGTTTAAGGAAAGAGGTTTTTGGTAACATAAAAGTATAAGGCAAAGTAATAAATACTGATGTAGAAGATAAAGCATATTATTTAGAATATCTAGCCAAGATAATTGGTGAAGGTGGACAATAAGCAAAAGATTTTCAGTTCCCAATAGAAAATAAAACAGTCTTGCATTGGAAAAATATATCATTAGAACTTTATTATTTACTGTTTTGTTACTTCCAAATTTATAAAAATGGAAATACAATTTGATCTAGAATCCCACTTCTAGTGATATATCCAAATTTACAAAAACATTCATCAGAGTGCAGAGAGAATGATGACCTGGTAGGGGCAAGATTCAGATCCTCCCCACAGGGAAAGAAGAAATTCACCTATTCTCCAGAGGCAATACCAAGAAAGGGCAGGTGCAGCAGCTGCAGAGACAGAGTGGCTTTCAGGATGGCAAAGAGTAGGTGAAAACATCCTGGTATGGAGATAAACCACATTTGGGACTAGACGACAGAGCTTCATTGGTGGGGTGAACTATGAGAGGACGTGAAAGGACTGAAGAGATGCTGAAAAAGACAGTGAGGAGCCTGCAGGGACATGGAGGCAGGGGAGAATATCTTGGCATGGAGAGGAAAAAGAGCCAGAACCCTGGGGACTGATCTGGAACCTGTGTGAGCATTGCCATAAATGAAGACAGCTAGGAAAACTCCCCACTCCTAACCCCTCTCAACATCATTTTGCACCAGACTCTCAGGATCCACTGACCAGATAAACCACCTATGGTTGATCCCTCCCACTGGATTACACACCCTCAGGATTAAAGGAAGAAGGTAATCTCCCTGAAAGAATTAAACCTCAACACTACACTCTAGCACCACCCTCTGGGTAGAGGTAAACCTGAAACCTGCTTGCCAATTGTGGGCCAGGAGCAAGGTGATCACCCTACACAATGTCCTAACTACAGGGAAACCAAACTCACAAAAATATAAACAGAATGTCAAACAGACCAAAGACACAGAGAAATATATGTGAAATGATGGATTCAATAAAAAACCTAGGGAAAAATAAGCATACAGCAGATGTATGCAAACTAACTGAAGGTGAATTCAGGGTAATGGCGATTAACATATTCATGAGAATCCAGAAAATAGAAGAAGTGAAAGAGAACATCAAAAAAGAAAGAGAAGAAATGAAGCAAAATATCAAAGAAGTGAAGACTATGATAGCTGAACTAAAGAACTCAATAGTGGGACTCAGTAATAGTATGATGAAGCTTCCCATAGAATCAGCGATATGGAAGAGAGGGAAGAGGAACTCACTCAAGCAAATCAGCAAATAAATGAAAATAATTGAAGACAGCATTCGAGACCTGTGGGATAATAGCGAAAGGAACAACATTTGCATTGTAGGGGTCTCAGAAGGAGATGAAAGTGAAAGGGAGCCAGAAACTGCATTTGAACAAATAATAGATGAGAACTTCTCAAATCTAAAGAATGAAGCAACCTGCTGACCCAGGAAGCTCAGAGTTCCTAATAAAAGAAACCCAAATAGAACTACACCTAGCTACAATGTCATCAAATGTCAAAAATACAAGATAAATGACAGAGAAAAAACAAATCACATACAAAAGAATCTCCGTAAGATTGTCAGAGAAGTTCTCAACTGAAACTATACGGGCCAGAAGAAAATGACATGATATATACAAAGTGCTGAAAGAAAACCATTTTAAGCCTAGGATACTATACACTGCAAGATTATCATTCAGAACAGCAAAAATGATAAAAAAAAAAAAAACCTTTCCTGATAAGCAAAAGTTAAAGGAATCCACCACCACAAAACTTGTTGTGCAAAAAAATATTAAAGGATTCTCTGAAAGTACAAAGAACCCCACATTAAAGGAGTAAGATAGCAATAATAAAAAGTATAGCGCTAAAGAAGAGAACAAAAACTGTAGCTAGAATGAGTGAAAGACTAATTTGCTTTCAAATAAAAATAGGAAGTAAACATGGAATTGTTAGCTTCAGGGTAACCTCAAAATACATCCCCAAGGAAAAAGCAAAGAAGAAAACAAAACATAAAACCAATCAAAACATAACTGCACCCATCCAACCCAGGAAGAGAAAGAGAATAATATAGGCAGTGTCTGGAGCAACATACAGAAGACAAATTACAAAAAAATCCTAAATGTTAATGTACTGAACTCACCAGTCAAAAAATGTGGAGTGGCTGAATGGATGAAAAAGCATAACTCAAACTTCTGCTGAAGTCAGGAAATCCACATTTTTTCAAAAGATATACAAAGGCTCAAAATCAATGGTTGGAAGACACTCTACAGTTGAATGGCAATCACAAAAGAGAAGGAAAAACTATACTTAGATAAAACAGATTTCCAGTTACAGAGCATAACAAAAGACAAAGATGGACATTATATAATGATTAAAGGGTCAATACAGTAAAAAGACATAATGTTTATTAACATATATGCACCAAATGAAGGAGCATCAAAATATATTAAGCAAGTTTTATCAGATCTGATGAGAGACATTGAGAGCAACACAATAATAGGAGGAGACTTCAACACCCCAATTACTACAATAGACTGATCACCCAGGAAGAAAATTAACAGGGAATGCTTTATATGTCTATCTGTAACAGAATGGTCTAATAGACATATATTGAACATATCCTTCAATGACTACAGATTTCACTTTCTTCTCAGGGTGCACGGAACATTCTCAAAATAGATCATATGCTGGCAACAAAATATCTCTCAACAAATTTACAAAGACTGAAATCATATCAAGCATCTTCTCTGTCCACGATGGCTTAAAACTTTATATCAACCACAAAACTAAAGCTGGACAACTCCACATTAATTGGAAACTAAACAGTATGCTTCTGAATTACTAATGGGTAAAAGAGGAAATGAAGAGGAAACTTAAAACTGCGTACAGAAAAGTGAGAATGAAGACACGAGCAACCAGATTCTATGGGATGCAGCAAAAGCAGTATTAAAGAAAAGTTCATCACAACACATGCCTACCTCAAGAAATAAGAAAAATCACAAATAAACAGCTTAATTCTACATTTAAAACAATTAGTGAAAGAAGAACAATTAAAGCCAAAATCAACAGAAGAAAAGTAATAAAAATTTTAGCAGAAATAAATGAAATAGAGAACAAATAGTCACTCCAGAAGATCAATAAAATCAAAAGTTGATTATTTGAAAAACAAACAAATTTGTCAAATCATTGTCTAGACTCACAAAAAGAGAACATACTCTCATAATTAAAATGAGAAATAAAAGGGGAGAAGTTACAACAGATACCACAGAAATTCAAAGCATCATAAGAGACTGCTATGAGCAGTCTATGCCAACCTCTATGCCAACAAAGTGGACAAACTTGAGGACATGGACAGACTTTTAGAAAAATATAGTCCACCAATACTGAGCCTGGAGAACTATAAAACCTGAAGAGAATGATCACAAGCAAGGAAACTGAAGAGATATTCAACAGTCTCCCTAATAATAAAAGCCCAGGACCAGCTAGCTTTTCTAATGAGTTTTACCAAACTTTCAGAGAAGAATTAATACATATTATTATCAAACTCTTCAAACATATTAAAACACAAGGAACACCCCCAAATACTTCTTATGAGACTAACATCATGCTGATACCAAAAGCTGATTTAGACGTCACCAGGAAAGAAAATTACAGACCGATATCGCTAATGAACATTGATGCAAACATTCTCAACAAAACATTAGCAAACCAAATCCAACAATGCATTATTACAAAGATCATCACTCATGACCAAGTTGGATTTATCCCAGAAATACAAAGATGATTCAACAAGAATAAATATATTTATGTAATACACCATATCAACAAGAGCAAAGAGAAAAACTACATGAACATGTCAATAGACACAGAGAAAGTTTTGACAAGATCCAATGCTCATTTATACAAAAAAGCCTGCATAAAGTAGAAAAAGAAGGTAAACGCCTCAACATAATAAAATCCGTCAATGGCAAAAAATTAAAAGCATTTCCTGTAAGGTCAGGAACAAAGCAAGGCTGTCCACTCTCATGACTGATATTTAATATTGCAGCAGAGTAATTTTGCCAGAGTAATTAGGCAAGGATCGGAAATAAAAGGAATCCAACTTGGAAGTGAGAAAGTAAAACCATGACTATTTGTAGATGACATGATTATATATATAAAATTCTAAAAACTGTCAAAATTCTACAACTCATTAATGAATACAGTAAAGTTGGAGGCAACAAATCAATGCACAAAAAGCCATTGCATTTTATTTGCAAACAACAAGCTGGAAGAAAACAAAATAATGACGATCACACCATTTAAAATAAAAGTTAAAATAATAAAATGCCTGAACCAGTACTTAACAAAGGAAGTAAAAGTTCTGTACAATGAAAGCTAAAGTCCTTCTTAAAAGATATAGGGGAGGAAACAAAGACATGGAAAGACATCTGCTCATGGCTGGGAAGAATAAACATCATTAAAATGGTCATCTTACACAAAGCAATATACAGATTTAATGCAATCCCAATTAAAATTCCATAGGTTTATTTCCAGGAAATAGAACAAAAATTTATATTTGAATGGAACAATAAAATACACCAAGTAAAAAAAAAAAAAAAAAAAAAAAAAAAAAAAAAAAAAAAAAAAAAAAAAAAAAAAAAAAAAAAAAAAAAAAAAAAAAAAAAAAAAAAAAAAAAAAAAAA
>RJWH01005233.1:22627-35361 GCA_004363575.1 Solenodon paradoxus | reverse complement strand
ATCTGGAAGGATTACACTTCCAGACACTGAGCAATATTACACAGCAATAGTGATAAAAGAAGTATAGTACTGAAAAAATAAGAGAAGCACGGATCAGTAAAACCGAATTGAACCACCAGAAACTGACCCATTCACATACAGTCAGCTAATCTGTGACAAAGGAGCCAAAAGCATAAAATGAAGAAAGGAATGTCTCTTCAATAAATTATTTTGGGAAAACTGGACAGACACATGCAAAAGAATGAAGCTAAACCATTCCATAACACCATTTAAAAAATTAACTCAAAATGAACAAGAGACTGGGACAGAAGACTGGAAATCATAAAATTATTGGAAGACAGCATAGGAAAGACATTCCATGATATCAGCCATAGAAAGTTCATGTCTCAACACCAGGATCAAGGGAAACAAAAAGAAAAATAAACAACTGGAACTACATCAAACTAAAAGCTTCTTCACAGTGAAAGAAAACATCACCAAAACTAAACAGCAACCTACTGACTGGAAGAATATATTTGCATTTTGTATTTCTGACAAGGCCTTAATATCTAAAATACACAAACAACTCATAAAACTCATTAACAGAAAAACAGGTAACCAATGAAAAAATGGGAAGAGGAATTAGAGAGATATTTTTCCGAAGAGGAAATACAGATGGCCAACAAGTTCATGAAAAGATATTCCTATTCACTGGCTATAAGGGAAATGCAAATCAAAACAAAAATGAGATATCACCTTACACCTGAGGGACTGGTTATTACCCAAAAGTCTGGAAACAACAAATGTTGGCGAAGATGTGGAGAAAAGGGAACACTTTTACACTGTTGTTGGGAGTGCAAATTGCCACAACCCCTATGAAAAGAGTTTGGAGATGCCTCGAACTGTTGAAGATGGAAATATCATATGATTGTGTCATTCCATTTCTGGGTGTTTACCCCAAAGATGCAAAAACACTCATCCACAGAGATTTATGGACCCCCATTTTCATTGCAACCCTATTCACAATAAGTAAGAACTAACTGAAAATTACCTAAGCGCCCAATGGTCAGATAAATCAATAAAGACAACATGGTGTATATATATATATATATATATATATATATATATATATGTATATATGTATGTATGTATATGTATGTATGTATATGTATTACAATGGAATAATATACAGCCCTTAGAAGAAATGAAATCCTGTCATTTGAATCAACATGGATGGATCTAGAGGGGATTATGCTAAATGAAATAAATCAAAAGAATAAAGATAGATACCAGATGACCCACTCATTGGTGGAATGCGAATAGGCAAAACAAAGGAACTGATGAAACAAAACCAACCCTGGTACACTTGTGTGAACTGAAGCTACCAATAGGGAATGGTATGGGAGGGGGGCTAATGATGGCAGAGCCCACTGTACAACTGTGAAGAACACTTGGTGATTTGGTGGAGTCAAGGCATGTTGACATATAGCTGAGGAATGGGGAATATATACATATCAGGTTATTTTAATGTATAGAATAACTTACTATATATGTATATATATATACACACACTCATCAGAAACTGTGCATTCATATGTTCACAGCAGCACAATTCACAATAGCCAAGACATGAAAACAACATGTCCTTCAACAAATGAATGGAAAGGAAACTGTGATATTTATATTGAATGGAATTCTATGCAGCAATTAAAAAAGATGACATTTTGTCTTTTGCAATAACCTGTATGGAACTGGAGGTGATTGTGTAAATAAAATGATCCAGAAAGTTGCAATGGGATGCCTTCACTAGTACATGGATTAAAATGATACAAAAGTAACTGACAAAGCACAACAAAATTCACAAGACATAAGATTGCAGTTACCAGGGGGGTTATTAGGGAGAGGAAACACAGAAAGAAGGAGTTATGTGTTGAAAGAAATCACTAGAACTCTGGTGGGAGTGTGATGTGATATGCAAATGAGGTAAAAATTCAATAGCTTGCAAATCATATGGCAAAATAGAGAAAAGAAATATTGGCGGCAACAAGACCAGGCAGAAGTCTTTACAGTAATCCAACTGTAAGTAGGAGCACAGATATTTAATTAAACTTTCAAATTAATGAACATTATTTCTAATCTTTGAAAAAGAAAATCTCTCTCCCTGTTCCTCTATCTCTGTTTCCAGAAATATTATTTTCTTATTGCATTTATAATAGACACGGGTTCCCTTTTTCAGTGGGTAAACAGGTTATATCTCTTTATTTCTTCCATGTCTATTGTTCAAATAACTTGTGTAACTAGCATTTGGAACCACTCAGAAGAAAGGCCATTCTGACCTAAGCAAGATCCAGGAAATCAAACTCCCAAAACATGTCAATACAGAACAACAAAGATTACTGAATGTATGCAAATATCACTTATCAGCTTAAAACAAAGATCTCTTATCAAACCTAAACAAGCTTTGAAAATCAAAGCAGAGATGGACATAGCAATTCAGTTTGCCTCCATATTAAAGAATCAATGTTCTGAAAGATTCCTTTTAAAACTAATAACTAAGGTGAAATCCTGCCTTTTGAAATAACATAGATGGACCTGGGAGAAATTATGCTTAGTGAGATAAACTAGAAGGAGAAAGACAGACATAGTATGATATCACTAATATATGGGGTATAGAGATATCCAACTAAATGAATGAACAAATTACACAAAAATAGAATAAAAATGAGCTAAAATCAATAGACATTTAGCCCAAAAGAGCTAATCAGTGGGTGTAGGAAGAGATGGGGGGTCAAACAGGAAAAAAGATTATCTGTATAGTGAAGAAAAAATGGATTTATGATGAGCTTACCATATAATATACAGATGTAAATTTGCTATCATGCATACCTTAAGCATATTGAATATTATAGTGCAATATTCCTTTAATAAAATCATGTTTAAAAATAAATAAATAAATGTAAATTTTATGTAATTCTTATGGTTCACACCTGATTTCAGAACAAGAGTAATAATGGTCAGTTATTAAGAATTCACACACCATACTTCCATCCAAGATGGTGACCTGGTAGGAGCAAGACTAATGTCCTCCCCACAGAGTAATGAGAAATTCACCTATTTTCCAGAAACCAACACCAAGTGAAAGCAGGCACAGATGCCATAGAGACATAGAAGCAATAGGGACAACAAAGGGTAAGAGAAAACATTCAGGTTCAGAGCTATATGCAAGGCTCAGAATTGGGATTCTAGCCATAGCAGAGGAGGTGGAAATCTGGGAAGAACTGGCCCTCCCAGGAATCTCCCAGTGGAGAGCCTGCCCATCAGAATCTGGACACAGAGCTGTGGGAAAGGGTTTAGGTACAGAGCAGAAGAGTCCCCAGGCCCCAGTTGTTTCAATAGAAGACCCAGCAAGAAAATTACACTGGGTGCTGTCATAACCAGAATGTAGTGGAATTGCCTACCCCCACCCACCACCTCCCACCATATTGCCCCAGAGGCCCAGGGCCCACCCACTGGAAATCCCACCGACCAGATATCCTGCCTTCAGTCTTTAAGGGAGAAGAGTCTCCCAGAGATGGAAATCATCAATGCTACCCACTAGTGCCACCTTGTGGGTATAGGTGAAACTTCAGCCTAATTGTCAATTTTGTGTCAATAGCAAAGTGATCACTGCAATTGGGAACTGAGATGCTGGGAAAGTTTCCGCATCCCCCACACAAACTCCAACCCCATATACTGAACTTTTGGACAGCAACAGAGAGCCCACTAAGAACTTCAACAAATCCAACTAATGGTTATACCACAAAACTCAAGAAAGGATCCAAACCAAGATCCAGGCTTATTTCTGGCAAGTGAATACCCTACATAAAGCAAATACTGCAGGAAAACCTAATACACAGAAACATAAGCAAAATGACAGAGAAAAGACAAAGAAATATACATCAAATGATGGATCCAATCCAGGGGAAAATCTGAAAGTAACAGACATCTGAAAACAACCTTAGGATGAAATCAGGGCAACAGTGATAAAAATACTCATGAAAATCAAGAAGACAATAGAGAAAGAAAAAGACAACAACAGAAAAAAAGAGAGAGAAGAAATGAAGCAGGGCAAACAGATGTCAAAGAAATAAGGAACACAATAACTGAACTAAAGAATTCAATAGAGGGAATTGATATTAAGATGGATGAAGCCTCCAATAGAATAAGTGAGCTAGAAGATAGAGCAGAGGAATGCACTCAAGCAAACCAGAAAAGAGATAAAAGAATGCAAAGAAATGAAGACAGCATTCGAGACCTATGGGATAACATCAAAAGAAACAATATTCACACTATAGAGGTTCCAGAAAGAGAAGAGAGAGAAAAGGGGGCAGAAACTGTATTTGAAGAAATAATAGTTGAGAACTTCCCTAACTTGAAAAATGAAGCAAACCTCCAAACCTAGGAATCTCAGAGTCCCTAATAAAAGAAACCCAAGCAGAGCTATACCTAGACACATTGGCATCAAAATGTCAATAATACAAATTAAAGAAAAAATCTTAAAAGCATCCAGAGAAAAAAGAGTCACATACAAAAGAATCCCCATAAAATTGTCAGTGAATTTCTCAATTGAAACTCTACAGGTCAGGAGGGAATGACATGATATAGTCAACTAAAGGAATGATAAAAAGCTTTTCTGACAAGCAAAAGTTAAAGGAATTTATCACCGCAGAACCAGTTATACAAAAATTACTACAAGATGCTAAATATGTAAAGAAATTCCACTTAAAAACAGCAAGACAGCAAATTTTAAAAGTGGGGAGACGAGAACAAAAATGTGCATGTTTAGAATGAGTGGAAGACTTGTGTTTTCAAATAAAAATAAGAAATAAACATAGAATTTTTAATGCTAACTTCGGGGTAACCTCAAAACACATCTACAGGGAAAAAGCAAAGATAAAAACAAAAAGGGTAACCAATCAAAACACAGCCATATCCAATCCACCTAAGAAGAGAAAGAGAAGAACTAAAACACTGGAACACACACTGAAGACAAATTACAAAATGACACTAAGCAGCTATATATCAATAATCACCCTAAATGCTAATGTACTGAAGTCACCAGTCAAACGACAGAGTGGCTGAATGGATTAATAAGCATAATCCAACCTTCTGCCACATTCAGGAAACTCAACTTCTTTCACAAACTTAAAGATATTAAAGTAGTAATTCTGTAACTGTTTACTAATGTTAGATTTATTCATCAAATTATAATCTTTATGCAAGTTTAAATACTTAAAATTAAGAATTGCAAACCTTTAATTTTCTTTGGAAACCTCAGCAATATTTTTATATGTACAAGAAAACATACCACCTTTACATTTGAGAAACAAAGTAATTTTAGAAATGAATACTTTTCTAGCAACAAAATAACAAAATCTAGTGAATTTTCTTTTTATAGTTAGCATCATGAATCCTGACAAGAAATGGAAAGCTAATTCTTAGTTGAAGATTAATGAAACCTTCCTTTTGTTATATTTTGTTTTGTTTCTGGAGAACAGTATGTTTTCTTAACTATGAAATATTTACAGTGACTCTAGAGTGTACAACATTGACAATAACCCTAAATATACTCTAAAATAATGTCATATTTAATCTTAAAAAATGTCAACTGATTTTACAAGTATAATGTAAGTTATTTAACCAAGAAAAAGAGTTCATACACCATAACCTGGTTGGTTTGCATTAACTTTGCAGACAGAATATTACATGTTAGATTGATGGAAAGAGAGACGTGGATGTTTTCCTCCAAAATCTCATTGTAGAAGAAAGCTTCACTTACTACTCAAAACCTAAGGTCCTTTCTTTGTGAACACTACCTCACTTTTGTTCGGAATCGCAATGTATTCCAGCCTCAAGAGATAAATATGATTAGTTTAAGCCATTTAAAATATTCCCATATTTCTTTGTTAAATTTCCACTTGCCCAGACACTCTTGAACTAGAATTGGCCATGTAGACAAGTTCTGCACAAAGAATTATAAGTGGAAGTTTTCTGGAAGTTTCTTTGAAAGATTATATTTCCTCCAGGTTGATGAGAAAAAAGCCTATATCCCTAACCCTTTTCTATATAAATATATATTACATTGCCTGAAATGCAGAGCCCAACACAAAGAGAGAAATAAAATAAAGAATTGTAAATATATATTCTGAACAAGGTAAAGGATACATCTCCAGTAAAATAACTCCAATGGAATGGAATTCTATGCTTTTGCTGATATAAAATTTATGATGACTGTTATATTCTCACAAAGGACAATAGAATTGTGAATAAACAAAGAGAATGAAAGTTTTAAATATCTTAAAGTGCCAAAGAGAAATCACAGAGTTGAAGAATGCTGAAAATATCATTGGAGGAGTTTAAGAGCATACTAGATCAAAGTAGAAGAAATTAGCAAATGCAAAAAGTCCTTGGAAATAATTCAGTCAGAGGAATAAAAAGAAACAAAGAATGGGGAAAAGTGAAGAAAGCTTAGGGGACTTATGGGACATTCAAACAGACGAACAATGCATTATTGGTATCCCAGAAAAGAAGAGAGAAAATATCAGACAGTTGATTCAAACAAATAAAGACTGAAAATGTCCCAAAACTGAGGAAGGGAATGTGCATATCCAAGAAGTGCAAAAGAAAACAGCAAAATGACTGCAAATAAAACCACATCAAAACACATTAAAATCAAATTGTCAAAATTCTAAGAAAAACATATTATTAAGGCAAGAGAAAAGTGACTTGTCACGTAAAAGGGAAAACCATAAAACCCTCACCAGAATTTTCAGCAGAAATGCTAAATGTCAGAACGGAGTACAATGATATATTCAAAATGATTAAAGAAAGTCAACTGATGTCAGCAAAATGCAGAGTAGGAAGATCTAGTTCTTATTCCTCCAATGAAATACTGTATAACAATAATATTGGCACCAAAATATTGTAAAGATAAATTACAAATCCAAATAAGTAGAAGCAACACAGAGGAGCACAAATGGAGAGGAGTTGCATTTATATAAGCCAGAAGAGTTATTTCGCTTTAGTCATATCAGTTCCTCTCTAAAACCAGTTAACTCAGTACCAAGAACATTGCCTCAGTCCATGATTTCTTTGTGGTTGAGGGGGGATGGCAAAAAGGGTAATTATATTGGAGTGTGAACTTGGCCACCTGTCTTCCTGGCCTTTCAAAACACTCGCTTTTTGGACCAGTTTCTATCTTGCCTCATACCAAGCAGGTACTGAATAACTGGTAGAACCTCATGACCTGAGACAAAAATATGCAATATCCTTAGTCAGCACTAATCTGCAAGGGTGGGAATAGATGCAGAACTGAAATTTTTTTCTTCACAAGAGAGGGAGGGAAACAAAGAGGATTTATTCCCAGCATTTCAGTGTTCTCCCTATTGGGTCAGTGTCTATCTTACCTCATATTGAACATTGAACTACTAGCACAGCCTGGTCCCCTAGAACAGGAAAGGCAAAAGGAAAGACAAATTATCTTATTACAGCCAGCACTATTCTGTGATACTTGAAAAATAACATAAGACTCTTCTTCAATGAAGAAAAGAAGAAAGCAAAGAGAGACTGATCTTTAGCCTTCCAGTGTATTTCCCAAGGAATCAGTCTTATTTAATGTCAATTACTGCTTTGCAGTGAATAATTTTCCCAGTCAAAACCAGTCAATAAAGACTGAGAGAGGTAGTTACTTCTACAAAGGTGAAAACAACATAGCAATTTTTCAAGGAACATAAAGACTCAATAATGCATGACACAATCAAAGCAAAAAATTCAATCTAAAAGAAATGGAGATATATAAATTTCCTGACAAATAATTCAAAATAACAAGTATTTTCATAATGGAGAATCACTTCTGTTATAGGGAGAACAAAATCGACAACAAAGTCAGGAAAAAGAAAATTCAACAAAATTAGAATATAAAAAAAAAGATATAGAAATAACAAAAAAATGAACCAAGCAGAAAACCTTGAGGCCAAGCATATAATACCTGAAAAAAAGTAATAGAGTGGTTCAAAAGAAAACTTTATCTAGAATAAAGATTCAGCAAATGTGAAGATAGGTTATCTGAAATTATCCATTAGGGGAGAAAAAAGGAAAAAGAAAAGGAATGCAGGTAGCCTAAAGGACTCATGGAACTGCAACAAACAAACCAACGTAATTATTATTAGAGTCTCAGAATGAGAAGAGAGAAAAGTACAGAAATTCCAGTTAAAAATAATGGCAAAAATGTCCAAAACTGAGAGGGAGATGGACATCCAGATTCATAAAGCCTAGAGAACTCCAAATAAATGTTGAATTAAAAGATCTCTGTACTGAGTCACATTATAATAAGTCAAAAGTCAAGGACAAAAATAATTTTGAAAGTGACAAGAGGAAGATGACTCATCATATACAAAGGAGCCTTCACAAGAATATTAAGTAAATAGCTCAGCACAAACCTTGTAACAAGAAAGGAGAAATATAATATGTTCTAAGTGTGAAAGGATAAATGTCCCACCAAGAACACCACACTCAGCAAAGTCATACTTGAGAAATGAAGAAGAGATAGATAATTTTCCAGAGAAACAAACCTGCACGATTTCATCACCATTGGATCTGTTTTACATAAAACGCTTTAGGGAGTACTTCAAATTTAAAAGAAAGGATGTAAATTAGCAGTATTAAAACATATGAAACTAAAAAAATTCACTGGTAAATGTATATATATATATATATATATATATTAAAATAAAAATTACTTTTGCTTTAATAATGATGTTTTCATCACTTTCAACTCCAGCATAAAAGTTAAAAGACAGAAATATTAAATATAATTGTAACTAAAATAACATAATAATAGATACATAATAAAAATATGTAAATGGCGATTTCAAAAACATGGTGTGGACAGGGAAACATTAAAGTATAGAATTTTTGTGTGCAATAGAATTCATGGTGTTATCATCTTATAGACTATCAAAACTATGATAGTTTATGCAAATCCCATGTTATCCACACAGAAAACCTGTAAAATTTACACAAAATCAAAAGGAAACAAAACATATCAATCAAAAAATTCACAAAACACATAGACAGGAAAAATAGATAAAAAGAACTGTAAAATTAGCAGGAAAAAACTAACAAAATGGCAAAGGTAAAGCCTTCCCTATTAATAATTACTTTAAATGCAAATGAATTAAATTGCAAATCAAAAGCCTACATTAGTTGAATGACTTGAAAAGCAATACCCAAAATACACTATCTATAAAAATCTCACTTTAATGTGGGGATGCAGATGTATGAATAGTGGACTAACTGGCAAAACCTGAAACAGACCCCAGGAGAGGAACACAATTTAATGACCTGCATCTAGGACACACCCCTAGATACTCCCGCTATTTCTCTTCAGGTTACCTGGACACACCCCAAAAGCCCCAAACTCCATCTTGCCTGAGAGGCAGGCAGCTTAGGTACTGCACATGCACACATATACATTCTTTAAGTGTAACCTTAACTATTTCCGCTTTTAATAAATTCACTGTATGTTCCTGACCAACTCTCTCTCCACAAATTCTTTCTGGTGAATCCAGCATCTCATTACCATATCTCAGCTCACTCCCCACCTCATCAACTTTAGATTTGAAAAACAATCTGAAAATAAAGTGATGGAAAAGGTTATTCCATGCAGGTAGTAACTTAAAGAGAGCAATAGTAGTTATTCTTATGTAAGATAAAGCTTTAAGCAAAATTCATTAACAAGAGACAAAGAAAAACATATTAAGGATAAGGATCAAACAACCGAGTATGTTTATTTATGCATACTCTCAAAATCAGGGACCTGATTTTATAAAATAAAAATTAATAATACTAAAGAAATAAATGATATAATAGTGACACAACATGTGCACCTACATATGTACCTGTTTCCTCAGTTGTCCTGGGAGCTTGTGTCTTTGGAAAAATTTTTACAGAGCATTGCCTGGAGGGCCTGTAAAAGCAAGGAAAGTTAAAGCTTGGGGGTGAAACAAAAGGTTTTATTTAGAGAGGGGTTAGGTAAAGCACTCCCAGAGAGAGTAGCTCTTCTGAAAGGGGAGACACAAAAATGGGAGCAGAAATCTCAGTTTTAAGGAGTGTAGAAACTTGCTTTCCACCACCTCCCCACCCCCAACCTGTCATTAAGGCATCTGGGGTGGGAAAAACCTTTTTACTGACCCATCAGTGGTCTTAGATGGATTGAAAGGCTCTTTACTGGCTCCATTATGATTAGATTTCCTTTTAGTAGCCTTGAATCCTAGCACATAGGCTTGAAGTCTTAGCAGTTTACCTGTACTTTAAACTTAATTGTAGTAGCTTCCTGTTTTGGTATCTTAACCTGGGTTGGTGCCACTATGGGTCTGTGTTGATGGCTGGGTTAAAACAATTAAATTGATCTATTATTTTCTGGTGCTGAATTTCCCTTTCCCTACACTGCTCATATCTGGCTAGCTACCTGTCATTAGTAGGAGATTTCAATAAAAATTTAAATAATGGATAGAATATCTAGACAGAAGATCAAGAAGAAAATGTAAGACTTGAAAAGAACTATACACCAAACGGACCTAACATGTATTTATAGGACATTCTACCCAACAGCAGCAGAATACATATTCTTCTCAAATGTACATATATAGTTCTATAGAATAGATAAGATGTTATGTCACAAAACAAGTATTAACTAATTTAATAAGACAAATTATACCCAGCATATTTTCTTATCAAAATGGAAATAATAAATCAACAGTGTACATTGCTGAGTGCAGCGTCTAATCTTCTTGACCAGAAAACCTGACCTGAATACCTGAGAGACTGCTTGTAAGGAGACCTCCTGCTCTACTCATGCAGAGAAGATAATTCATAGCCATTCCCACTAACTGAGTACATCTCTTAGCCCTTCCCAATAGGAAAGGGATAACTGGGATACCTTGGAGTTTTGTTGGAATTGGTTCCCTGTCCAACAAAGGCAAGGAAGCTAATACATAGCACTTAGCATGGCTGAGTATCGTTCCAGGAAAAACCTCACCAGAAAGATAGACTATAACATCTGGAAAATGCATAGATTAGCAATTATAAAGCAGACTATAACAGACAGAACTGGTCAACAAAGGAGCAAAGATAGTGACACTATTTAATAGAGAACTTGTGGCATGCATTTGTTTGATAACACAAAGTGTTTTGTTTATATAAAGGTATGGCTCCACCCATTGAGCTAGTTTTCCCACTAGGGGAAGAAAACTAATTCATAGCCCTAAACATTGCTAAATATAGACTTCAACCTACTCAAATAGGAAAATGAATCAGAACACACGAGAAGTTACATAACTCATCTAACAGCATTTTTACAATGATACCTGAACAGAGAGCACAATTTGTGGATTTCCCCAACTATAGAGTAAAGCAAATGACTCTATCTAGAAAGGGAATTCAGAGTAGACTTGCCTTATTCAGGTCCCAAAACCATGATTCTGCAGGCCCTGAGGACTGTTCTGCTACTCCATAAGTGCACAAAAAACAATTCATAGCCTCGCCTACCTTTCATTATAGACAATAGTCCTGATCATGCAAGAAGACTGAGGAAATAACCCAGAAAACCACAAAGCATACTCCACAGTTTCATTTAAGCAAGGAAATAAACCAATATCCCTATTCAACAATTCACAGCTAGTAACACTGACTCGAAAACATCAGCAATCAAAAAATGGCCTTGTAAAGTCTGGGATGCTGGGAAGTCATCTTGCCACTCTAAGTAGAGCACCTGACTGACAACAGGGGAGTGAGGTGGGGAGACACAAAAATAATAGAGCTGAAAGATGAAGAGAGTGAACCATGATGCCATCATTTAAATTTAAATTTTAGATTCTGGTGTGCCTCACCCCAGGCCCAGGAGAGAAGACCATGTATGCCCCACCCTGGCTCAAGGAAAAGACTTAGGACCCTGCCTCAGTGTGAGGAGAGGAGAGTGCTTGCCCTGGCCCAGGATGAAATTACAGAGATCAGTCCACCAGGCTTCATCATTCCCAAAACAACAAATCCCAGGCCTCTACTCCTGGGGATAAAAGGACCAATGGCCCCACTGCAGTGGCCTAGAACCCTTACCCACAGGAATCAGGTACCCAGACCACTGCCCCAGCCCCAAAATGTCCCAGAACCAACACTTGCAATGCCTCTATTCACAGGGACCCATGGAACACCAGCCCCACCATGCAACTACCCAGAACCCCTGCCCACTAGGCTTCAGCAGCCCAGAAACTTTGCAGAATAGGCCTCTGTTCCCAAGGGACACTGACCCCCACCTTGCCCAGCTGCTGTCAGAAACAAGTGCCCATTAGGCCTAAGGATCTGTAGACACCCACAGTGCCTCAACCGAGACCCAGTGATTTTACAACACATAATTGGACTGCTGCAGAGCTGTGCTCAGAATGCATCTGAGTTGCCTGTGAACCTCCTTGCACTGGAGAGCTGAGAAATCTGTAAGCATCACCTGAAACGGCATCAGTGGCCCACAATAAGAGGGCATTCATTAAAATCAAGGGGCTTGTACCTGTCACATCATCATACAGGTAGGAAGAAATCTAAAGTGATAGAAAAGAAAAGTAAAAGTGCTAACTAAAGGCAGGAAAGGTAGGCATACCAAAATCTAAGTCATTCAAAAAAACCCACAAGTGGACCCAAAAAGGAACATGTCAGGAGCTCACCAGAAA
>RJWH01005233.1:0-22527 GCA_004363575.1 Solenodon paradoxus | reverse complement strand
AGAAAGTCCTAGAAAAAATGCTAGATACAAAAGATAGTCAAGGAATTTCAGATAAACTTGGAAAGCTCCATAAAAAGACTCAATCAACAGGTGAATGAATATCAGAAATTGAAGACATGATAAGAGAGGTGACCCTTAGAGAAGAGGAAAGACAGAAACAATATTGAGGAAAAATTAAGAAATCCTATAAGAAATATCAGACACTATGAGAAAGCAAACATAAGGATAATAACTGTCCCAGAAAAAGAGGAGAGGAAGAAAGGATCAGAAAACAGATTCAAAGAAGTGATACCAGATAATTTTCTAGTCTGTTACAAAAGGAAAAATGGAGGTTCAAGAAGCAAAGAGAACACCAAAATTTCTATATGAAAATAGACCTATCACAGACACATCACAGTAAAACTAGCAAAAATCAATGACAAAGAAAAACTACTCGTGGATACTAGAGAAAAACAGTACAACTTTGAATGGCACACACATCAGGTTATCATCAGACTAATCAACAGAAAAACCTCAAGGCCAGGTGAGAGTAGAACAGAGTTTTAAAATTACCAAAAGACAAAACTACCAGCCAAGAATACTGAAACCTGCAAAACAATCATTCAAATATGATGAAGAAATAAAGATCTGTAATACAAACAAAGCTAACCGATTTTTCTATCACTAAACCTGCCATTCAAGGAAAGTTGAAAGGGTCCCTACAATAGGAAAAATGAAAACAAAGATTCATCAAGCCTCAAGAATGGTGATAAACAGTGAAACAAATGAGACCAACAGGAGAGAACAAAAAAAAAACCCACACTAACAGGGGAAAGAAAAACATATATTTCATAAAAATTTTAAATATGACATGGCATCAGTTCATAAAACATAATCATAGAGCACTAAGTTAGAGACAATTGTCAAGACAATCATAAAATCTAATTCTAAAGAGATAAATATCAGGGAAACAGAAAAAAACAGACTGAACAGACACTGCAAACTATCCAAAGGAAGAAAACAACCATAAACAAACAGGAAATGAAGCAACAAGCAGAGAAAATAGAGAACACAGAAGTTCAAATGAGACTAATAAAGACCTCCATTTTATTCATCACCCTAAATGTGAATGGACTGAACTAGCAGCAAAACACAGAGTGGCTGGATAGATCAAAACTAGTACCCCTAAATATTATGTCTACACAAAACTCTTCAGATCCAAGGATAAACATAGTTTGAAAATCAAGGGGTATGGAAAAATATATCAAAGCAGCAATGATGAAAGGGAATAATAAACTGCAATACTAATAACAGACAAGACAAACTTCCATCATGGTATCCTGAGGCAAGGATGGACACTGCCTTTTGATCAAGGGGGTAATTCATCTAGGAGAAATAACTAATATCAATATATATGTACCTAATGCAGGACCATCTAAGTATATAAAACAAATACTGACAGAGCAAAAGGCAGATATTGAAAGAAACACAAAAATAGCAGGAAACTACGACACTCCACACACATCAACAGATAGACCATCCAGGTAGAAAATCAACAAAGAAATCAGGGTTCTAATAGAAATAATTGATCATATGGACATAACAGACATATAATGGGTGTTGTACTCCAACAGAAAAGAGTATACATTCCTCTCAAGTATACAGGGAATATTCTCAAGGATAGACCACATCATGGAACACAACAAATCTCTGCAAGTTTAGCAAGATTGAAATTATAAGAAAGCATTTTCTCTGACAAGCGTGTGAAGTTAGAAATGAACCAAAAGAACAAAACTGGAAAAACATAACAATGTGGAGATTAAACGACATGCTTATGAACAACCTCAGGCTCATCAATGAAATTAAGACTTACCTGGAAACAAATGAAAATACAAAGATGAACTCCCAGAATATGTGGGATGTAGCAAAAGTAGTTCTGAAATGAAAGTTTATAGCCATACAAGTGCACATCAAAAACCAAAAGAGATTCCAAATTAAATATCTAACCATATCCCTGAGGGAATAAAAAGGAAAGAAGAATCAATGCAAAAAATTAGAAGAGGGAAAAAATAAAAATTAGAACAGAAATAAAGGAAATTGAAAAGAAAAAGAACATTCAAATAATCAATGAGCTTAAGAGCTGGTTCTTTGAAAAAATAAAATAGATACACCTATAACTAGACTAAGAAAAAGAGAGAAACTCCTAATAACAAAAATAAAAAAATGAAAGAGATATGATTACAACTGACATCACAGAAATATAAAGAATCATGGGAGACTATTATGAACACTTGTATGCAAATTCATCAATCATGAATAAATAAAAAGTTTTCTAGAATCCTACAACCTTCCAAAACTGAACCAGGAGGACACAGATAACATAGCAGACCTATCACAAGCACAGAACTTGAAGCAGTAATAAAATGGCTCCAAAAAAACAAGTTCAATTCAGATGAATTAACTAGTGAATTCTACCAAGCATTCATGAAGAGCTAATACCCATATCCCTTAAATTATTCCACAAAGTTGAAGGGAAAATTCCCAAATTCATCCTATGAGGCCAATATTATCCTGATTCCAAAATTAGACAGAAAGTACTAATATAGAAAAATATAAACTAATATCACTAATGAATAAAGATGTAAAAATCCTCAACAAAATCCTGGCAAACTGAATTCAAGAGCACACAAAAAACATGTATCATGATCATATTGGGATTTATTGGGATTTATTCCAAGGATGCAAGAATGGCTCAACATATGCAAAACAATCAATTTGATACACCTTGTCAACAAAGTGAAATTTTTAAAAAACCATATGATCATCTCAATAGAGACAGAAAAAGTATTTGACAAGATTCAACACCCATTCATGATTTTTAAAAACCTTGCCAAAATAGGAATAGAAGGCACATATTTCAACATAATGAAAGCAATAAATGACAAACCCGCAGTCAACTTCATAATAAATGGTTAAAATCTGAGTCTTTCCTCTAAGATATGGAACAAGATAAGGTTGCTTCCTCTTGCCACTACTATTCAACATAGTTCTGGAAGTAATGGCCAGAGCAATAAAGCTATCCAAACTGGAAAAGAACAAATCAGACTAAATTATTTGCGATGACATGGTATTATATCTAGAAAATCCTAAAGACTCTACAAAAAAACTGCTAGAAACTATAAATGAATATGTGGCAGGATATAAAATCAACACACAGTGATCAGTAGCATTCCTATAGGCAAACAATACAGTAGAGTAAAAAGAAATTAAGAAAAATATCCCATTCACACTTGCACTGAGAAAGATCAAATACCTGGAAATAAGCTTACCAAAGGAGACAAAATACCTCTACAACAAAAACTTCAGTGCTTTATCAAAAGAAATAGAAGATAACAGAGAGAAATAGGAGAGCATTCCATGTTCAGGGATTGAAAGAATTAACATAGTTAAAATGACCATTCTACCCAAACCAATACATAGATTTAATGCAAGTACAATCATAATCAAATAATAGTCTTCAATCAAACTGAACAAACAAAACTTAAGTTTGTATGGAACCATAAAAAGCTTCAAATAGCCAAAGCTGTACTAAGACAAAAAAGGTTGAGAGATAACACTTCCCAACTTCAAACTATACAATGGAGTAATCATTATCAACAGAGTATTGTACTGAAAGAAAACAAATGCACGGATCAGTGGATATAAATTGAGAGCCCAGAAATAAATCCATCCCAATATGGACAGTTGATCTATGACAAAAGAGTCAAGAACATACAACAGAGTAGGTAATATATATCAAAAAATGGATTTTTGAATACTGGACAGATACCTGCAAAAAAAAATGAAACATTAGGGCCATAAAGAAATTTAATTCTAAGTGGATGAAAGATCTGGACATAAGACCCAAAACTATACAATATTTAGAGGAAAATGAAGGGGAAAGGCTAAACAATCTCAATTTCAAAAAGATCTTTAGAGAAGAAATAGCTATGGCAAAAGAAACCAAAGTAAAACTAAAATAATTGGAATTACATCAAAATATAAAACTTTTGCACAGCAAAAGAATCTACCACTAAAACAAAAAGGCAACCAACTGAATTGGAGATTATATTCACAAAACATACATCAGATAGGAACTTAATTTCCAAAATATAAAGAGCTCACACACCCCAACAATAAAAAGTAAGAGATACTCTCAAAAAAATGGGCAGAACTGAACAGACACCTTTCTGAAGAAGACACACATATGACCTAAGACAGATTTTTTAAATGTTGTACGTCACTTGTCATCAGAGAAATGCAAAAAACCCCCACAGCGAGATACCAACTCACATCAATGAGAATAGCCTATATCAAAAATACTAGAAACAAATGTTGGATGGGGTTTGGAGATAAAGGAAACCTCCTACACTTTTGTTGGAACGTAAATTAGTGCAACCTCTCTGGAAGACAGTATGGAGATACCTCAAAAAATAAAAGTGATCCAATATTCTCACTCCAAGGCATATACCCAGAGAATACAAAATAATAAGAAAAAAAATATCTGGACTGAAACCACTGCCTGCCTGGACTCAGGGTTCCACCAAGTTATGTATGATTCACCCTTCTCCAACTAAAGACTGGAACATATTGAAGCCACTGAGCATCACGAGTCATCACCCATCATGTTTCACCACATCCTGAAACAGAAAAGAACCCGTGCCACCAGTCCTCAGAACTGCAACTCTGTGACACCTTAACACAAACCCAGAGACCCTATGAGTGGTAGAGAGGACAAAGCAGCCTCCACCCCTCTCAATTTCCAGCCCCAACCTCAACACCACCTAAGCAGTCAGGCTGCCCTTGAAGTGCAAGGACCCAGCACTAGCAATCCAGGGAATGCACGGCTCTACAGAAACCCAATGTCAATGTCTCTGTGGACTTCCCCAGAATGCAAGGATCCAGCACCAGCAATGAGGTGAATGTGGGAGAGAGAATTTCAACCTAGACCCCATCACCTACCTAGACAAATTCCAACAGCCTGCAGTTTCCTCTGAGAACTCTGATGGGCCAGCATTGCAACCACTGTCTGGAAAGAAATCAGAAAAAAAGAAATCTACAGTGCTAAATAAAAAGCAGAAAAAATGACTTGCTGAAAACTAAGTGCCCCCCAAAACAAAATCCACTTGGCACAAAGAGAGGAAGATATCAGAGCTCCCTAGAGAGGTAATTTATTGACATTGATTGGGACACCCTAACAGATAAAGAATTTTTTAAACTCTATTAAAAGACTGAATGAGATGCAGGAGTCACATGAAACTATCTGAAGGCAATTAGAAGACCCCCAAAATTAAGTGATAGATCAAAGGGAATACTACACTAGGGAGATTGAGGTCATGAAGAAAGTCCTAGCAGAAATGTGAGAAATAAAAGATACAATGAAGGAATTACAGAAAAACATAGAAAGCTTCATAAACAGATTCCATCTTGCATAGGAACCAATACAAGAAATTGAAGACAAGAACACAGAGGCAACCTCATGGAAAAGGACAAAGGAACAAGATTAAAGAAAAATGAACACTGCAAGAAATATCAGACACCATGAGAAGAAAATACATAAGGATAACAGTCCTCCTAGAAAGAGAAGAGAGGGAGAAAGGAGCAAAAAAATTATTTAGAGAAGTAATAGCAGAGAACTTCCCAAATTGGTGACAAAAAGTAACCATAATGGTTCAAGAAATCAATAGATCACTAAAATTCTTCAATGTAAAAAGATTTACTCTAAGATACATCATAGTAAAACTAGTAAAAACTATGATAAATAAAAATTACTCAAGACTGCTAGAGAAAACAGAAACACGTTACAATGGTACACCCATCAGAAAATCATCAGATCTCGTAACGGAACTCCTATAGGCCAGGAGAGAGTGGAATGTACTATTCAAATTACTAAAAGACAAAAGCTATCAATCAAGATTACTCTATCCTGCATTATCATTCAAACATAACAGAGAAATAAAGATTCAATAACAAACCATATCTAATATATTTTCCATCACCTACCTTGCCTTTCAATAAATATTGAAAGTGATGCTACAACAGGGGACATGAAAACAAAGAGCACCCTAACACCAAGATGGTGAAAAAAGTAAAAACAAAATCAGAATAAAGGACAGGATCAATAGGAAAAACAAAATACACTAAAGTTGGAAAGAAAAACATGGGATCTGCATTGACATGTGAGCATGATATGGTGTCAGATCACTGAAAGACTATCATATAGCAGTAAAGTTAGAGACAATCCACATGGTACCATAATATCCAAATGTAAAGAGGAAGGGAGAAGACAAAAACTGAATCAATACCAAAAACTATCTAGTGGAAATAGCAAACAAAAGCAAATGGAAAATATAGCAACAGAGATAGGAAAAAAGGATCAAATGACAGAAATAAGTCCTATATTTCAATTATCATCATAAATGTGAATGAACTAAACTCACCAGTCAAAAGACACATCATGGCTGACTGGATCAGAAAATAGGACCCATCAATATTTTGCCTACAAGAAATACAAATCAGAACCAAAGATAAATACAGGTTGAATGTGAAAGGCTATGGAACAAACAAAGCAGTGTAATGGGGATAACAGAAAATCAGGAACTGCAATGTTAATATCAGACAAGATTAACTTCCACCTAAAAAGTATAACATGAGGCAGGGATGGATACTACATTATGGTCAAGAGGTTAATTCATCTGTCAGAAGTAACTATAATTAATAATATGCACCCAATGCTGGACTACCTAAGTATATAAAAATGCTGACAGAAGGGAAGCATTGACAAGAACACAATAGTAGTAGGGGACTTCAATACCCCATTTACATCAACTAATAGATCATTTAGGTAGAATATCAACAAAGAAATGAGACCCTAAATTAAACAATAGATGACATGAACCTAACAGACAAACACAATGTGTTGTAACCCTACGAAAAGTATATATTTTTTCAAGTGCGAATGGAACATTCTCCAGGCTAAACCAAATCTTGGGACACAAAACAAGTCTAAGTAAATTTAAAAACAGTGAAATTACAGAAACGATCTCCTCAGAACACAAGAGAGTGAAGCTCCAGAAGAACAAACTGAAAGAACCACAAGTAAGTGGAAATTAAACAAAAGGCTTCTGAAGATTTCATGGGTAATTGATAAAATTAAAGATGAAATCAGAATAATCTGGAAACAGACAAAAATGAAGAGATGAGCTACAAGAACATGTGGGATGCAAAAAAAAATCAGTTTGAAAGGGAAAATTATAGCCATAAAACTGTATGTCAGAAACCAAGAAACAGCCCAAATTAAATATTTAACCACACACCTGAAGTAACTAGAAAGGGAAGAACAATCAAAACCAAAAATCAGTAGAGTAAAATAAAATTAGAGCAGAAATAAGCAAAATTGAAAACAAAGACTATCTAAAAGATAAATGAATCCAAAAGTTGGTTCTTTGAAGAAATAAACAAAACTGATAGACATTTAGCCAGATACATAATGAAAAAAGATAGACACTCTACTAACAAGAATAGAAGTGAAAGAGGTAAGATTACAACAGACATCACAGAAATATGAAGGAGCATGAAAGATTATTATAAAGACCAATACGAAAATTTATGAATCAAGAAGAAATATATTTCAATAATCCTATAGCCACCCAAAACAGAATAAGGAAGATGTAGATTACTTGAATGGAAAAATCACAAGCACAGAACTTGAAGTAGAGATCAAAGTCTTCCAAAAAACAAGACCCCAGGACCAGATGACTTCACTAGTGAATTCTACCAAACGTTAGAAGAAGAACTAATCCTGATTCTCCTTAAACACTCCCACAAAACTAGAGGGAAAACACTCAGACACATTCTTTGTGGCTAAGATTACTCTGACCCCAAAACTAGACAAAGACAGCACCAAAAAAAATTATAGATCTAGATCACTAATGAATATAGACACAAAAATCATCAACAAAATCCTGGCAAAGTTAATTCAGCTGCACTTTTAAAAAGTATACACTATGACCAAGTGGGATTTACTCCAGTGATGCAAAGATGGTTCGACTTGCACAAATCAATCAATGCAATATACTAAATCAATAAAGAGAAAATTAAAAAATCATATGATCATATCAGTGGAGGTAAAATCTCATTTGACAATTTTCAACAACCATTCATAATGAAAGCCATTGTCAAAATAGGTGCACAAGGCTAACACAAAAACAATAAAAACCGATATATGACCCATTGTCAACATCATACTCAGTGTTGAAAATTGAAAGCCTTTCCCCTAAGATCTGCAAAAAGAAAAGAAATGTATGCCCACTCCCACCACTACAAAACACAAAGAACGGCAGAACAGTCCATGCTCATGGATTTAAAGACTTAATTTAGTTATAATGACCATCCTATTCAAAGTAATATACAGATTTAAAGCAATGTTAATAAAAATCCCTGGATATTCTTCAAGGAAATGGAACAATACTAAATATTGCATAAAACTGAAAAGGCCTCAGATAGCCAAAGGTAACCTCAGTAGAGGTTATCACACTCCATGAATTCAAACTATACTACGGAGTGATAATCATCAAAACAGCATGATATTTGAAATAAAAGATACACAGACCAATGGAATAAAACCCAAAGTGCAGAAATAAAGTCATATCTGTATGTACAGTTAATTTATGATGAAATACCCCAGAGCATACAGTGAAGAAAGTCTATTCAACAAATGGTGTTGGGAAAACTGAATAGATACTTATAAGGAAATGAAACTAGATTACAGTTTATAAATCCATAAACAAATGTTAACACAAAATGGATCCAAGTCGTGGCTATAAGACCATAAGCCATAAAATTCATAGAGAAAATAGTTGGGAAAAAATTCATGAAATCAACCTCAAAGATGTCTTTGGTAAGGTAACACATATGGCAAAAGAAACCGAAGGAAAACGTAACATTTGCAACTGCATCAAACTAAAAATTTTCTGTACAGTGAAAAAAACACTACTAAAACAAAAACAGCTTACAAGTGGGAAAAATATTCACACAACCTACATCAGACAAAGGCATCAGACAAAATATTATAAGGAACTCATACACTTCAATAGCAAAAAAAATGGCCTAGCCAAAAATGGGCAGAAAAATTGAATAGGAACCTATGTAAAGAAGAAAAACTTTTGGCATACAAACACAAGTCAAAATGTTCTACCTCAATCATCATTAGAAAAACGGAAATAAAAACCACAAAAAAACTTATCAAAAAATAGAAACTACATGTATTTTTCTATTATAATATAGCAAATTTATTATTTATTTTGCTTACAAAATCATACTCATTTTAACATATTGAAATCATTTCTCAGTCTAGGAATATTGCACAGCACAGCCACAGTCAAAGTTCTAGTGTTGTTTACCATAACCATGTTACCATTTTCCTTTCCTCCACCCTCCCACCCCTCTGGCAGCCATTATTTTATGTTAGGGCTTTTGCTGGGGTTTATTGCTTGTTTCATTTTATTGTATCCCACATCTGAGTAAAACCTTCATGTATTTCTTTTTATTTCTGACTTATTTCACTTAAGATGATCCCTTCCAGTTCCATCCAGTTCGTCACGTATTTCTTAGTAGCTGTATAGAATTCCATTGAGTAAATACACCACAGCTTCTTAATTCAGTCATCCGTTGATGGAAATCTAGGTTGGTTCCATGTCTTAGATACTGTGAACTGTGCTGCTATGAACATAGCAGTGCAGATTTTTTTTCTTGATCAGATATTTGTACTTTCTGGGTATATGCCTAGTAGTGGGATTGTGGATCAAATGGTAGTTCCATAATTATTTTTTGAGGAATCGCCATACTGTTTGCACTAATGTACATTCCCACCAACAGTGAAGGAAGATTCCTTTTTCTCTGCATCCCCTCTCACACTTGCTATTTCTAAACTTTTGAATATAGACCATTCTTGATGCTGTGAGGTTATATGTCTTTGTCATTTTTATTTGCATTTCTCTAATTAGGAGTGATGTAGAACATTTTTCATGTGTCTTTAGTCCTCTTGTATGTCTTCTTTGGATAGCTGTCTGTTCAGTTCTGTCCACTTTTGAGTGGGTTGTTTACATTTTTGTTGAGATGTGTGAGCCCTTTGTGTATTTTGAGATTAAGCTCTTATTTGATGTATGTTGTGCCAATATTTTCTCATAAGTGTTGTATTTTTACTGGCAGTTTCTTTTGCTATGCAAAAGCTTTTTTAGTTTGATATTGTTCCAATTATTTACTTTTATTTTGGTTACTTTTGCTGTAGCTGTTCTTTCCCCCAAAGAACTAGAAAGAGAAGAACAATGAAAGCCAAAAAAATTATCAGAAGGAAGTAAATAATAAAAATTAGAGCAGAGATAAATGAAATTGAAAACAAAAGAGATATCAAAAAGATCCAACCAACACTTGGTTCTTTGGAAAACTAAACAAAAATGATAGGTCCCAAGCTAGTCTCATGAAGAACGGAGATAAAACCCTAATAACATGAATCAGGAATGAAGGAGGTAAGATTACAACTGATAGCACATAAATACAAAGTATAATGAGAGACTCTTATGAGTAATTACCAAGAAATTCATCAATCACAAAAAAGGCACAGCTTCCTAGAAACTTACAGACTCCCAAAACTGAACCAGGAAGACATGACTATCTCAGGCAGACAAATCACAAGCATAAAAATTGAAACAAGAATCAAAAATCTACCAAAAAAACAAGAACCAATGCCCAGGTGTCTTCACCAGTGGATTCTGCTAAATATTCAAAGATAAAATAATCTCCATCTTCCTCAATTTCTTCCACAAAGTTGAAAAGGGGTGATAGCTCCCAAGTACATTCTATGAGGCCAAGATTACCCTGATTCAAAAATCAGAAAAAGACAGCACAAAAAAAGAAAACTATAGAACAATATTGCTGATGAATATAGATGGAAAAATCCTTAATAAAATCCTGGCAAAAAGAATTCAAGAACACATACAAAAATTATACACCATGATCAAATGGGATTTATTCTAAGGATGCAAGAATGGTACAAAATATGGAACTTAACCAATGTAGTACACAATATAGACATATCGAAAATCAAAAACCATATAATCATTTCAATAGATGAAGAAAAAGCATTTGATAAGATTTAACACCCATTCATAATAAAAAGTGTTTTTCCAAAACAGGAATAGAAGTCGCATACCTCAACATAATCAAATAATATATGACACACAGTCAACATCATAATCAATGAAGAAAAGATGAGAGCCCTTTCCCTAAGATCTGGAACAAGACAGAGTCCCACTATCACAATAACTATTTAACACAGTTCTGGAAGTCTTGGTCAGAGAAATAAGGCAGGGAAACCACATTAAAGTAATCCAACTTGGAAAATAAAATAAAATAAATTATTTGCAGATGATATATTATATCTAGATAATCTGATAGAATCCACAAAAAAAACTGCCTGAGACAAATGAACACAGCAAAGTGGCAGGATATAAAATTAGCACACATAAATCAGTAGTAATCCTACATTGAAACAATGAAGGAGAGGAAAAAGAAATTCCCATTATAATGACACTGCTAAGGAACAAATATCTGGGAATAAACATAACAAAGGTGAAAGATGTTTACCTTGAAAACTACAGGACCTTAACAAAATAAATAGAAAACACAGAGATGGAACAACATCCCATGTTCATGGACTTGAAGAGTTAATATAATAAAAATGGTCATTCTACCCAAAGCAATATATAGGTTTCATGCAATTTCCATCAAAATCTCAGGGACACTTTTCAAGGAAACGGGGCAAACAATACAAAAGTTGTATGGAATCACAAAAGACCTCAAAGAGCCAAAACTATCTTGAGAAAAAAAATAGTGGATGAATCACACACCCTGACCTCTAACTATACTACAGAGCAATCATCATTGAAGCAGTTGGTAGTAGAACAAAAACAGACACGTTTATCAGTGGAATCGTATTGAGAGCCCAGAAATAAAGCCACACCTATACGGTCATTTATCTGTGGAATCATATTGAGAGCCCAGAAATAAAGCCACACCTATATGGTCATTTAATCTATGTCAAAAGTTCCAAGAGAATACAATGGAGTAAGGAATGTCTAACAAATGGTGCTGGGAAAACTAGAAAGATATCTGCAACAAAATGAAACTAGATTACTCATCACCATACACAAAAGTTAACTCAAGATGGATCCTGAAACCATAAAATACTTAGAAGAAACTGGAAAATACACTCCATGACCTCAACTTCAATGAGATCTTTGGGGAAGAACAGCCAAGGCCAAAGAGACCAAACCGAAACTAAACAATTGTGACTACATCAAACTGAAAAGCTTCTGCACAGCAAAAAAATCACCACTAAAGCAATAAGGCAACCCATTGAACTGGAGAAGATTTCACACAATATACTTCAGACAAGAGCATAATCTGGAGCAGAAGGCAAGATTGAAGTTTTACAAAAATAAGAGATTCAGGAAGTAAAGAATATAATACATGATATCGAGAGTACCAAAGAAAGCTATGGAAACAAAATTGACTAAATGGAGGAAAGGATCAGTCATCTGGATGATAGAGATACAAAAAGAAGACAGGTGAAAGGAGAGAGAGAAATTTTAAATGTAAAAAAATGAAGAAACTGATAACTATGTGACTCCATTGGAAAAGGTAGCAGAAAAACAACTGTTATTCCTCTCAGTAAAGAGAAACAAAGGAAAAAGAGAACATAGTCAAAGAAATAACTGCTGAAAACTTTCAAAATCTGGGGGAAAATGAACATACAAGTCAAAGAAACCAAGAGAACTCCCAGGTATCTAAATGCAAAAAGACCTATATCAAGACATATAATTGTTGTCAAAGAATAAGGAAAGGGGTGAAAAATAAACATGCTATTGAGCAACTATTTGGTAAATAAAATAAAAGGTGAAGTTAAAAAATACCTAGAGCCAAATGAAAATGAAGACATGACATATCAGAATCTATGGAATGCAGCAAAAGCAGTAGTAAGATGGAAGTTTATAGCAATACAATCCTACCTCAGGAAACAGGAAGAATCACAAATTCAAAAAATAAACCTTCACTTAAAGGAACTAGAAAAGAACACAAAAAAACAAAAATCTAGTAGAAAGAAGAAAATATTAAACTTAGAGAGAAAATTAATGAAATAGACAGCAAAAAACTACTCAAAATATCAATGAATCAAGCACTGTTTTTTGAAAGGATAAGAAAAATTAATATAGCACTAGTCAGAATCACAAAAACAGGAGAGAGAAAACACAAATAAAGTCAGATATGAAAGAGGAGTAAACACAACTAATACAGCAGAAATAATAAAGATCTTAAGAGAATACCACATAAAATTGTATAACAAATTGGATAACCCAGAAGAAATTGACACATTCTTAGAAATATATTACAATACAAGACTAAACCAGGAAAAAATATAAATTATGAACAAATTGACCACAAACAAGAAAATTAAAAGAATAATAATAATCTCCCCCAAAAAGCCCTAGACCATATGGTTTCACAGTTCAATTCTACAAAACATTCAAAGATCATTTAATACCAATTATTTTCCAAACTGTTCAAAAAAATGAAAGAATATGGCAAACTTCCAAACACATTTTATGATGTCAACATTACTCTGATCAAAAACCAGGTAAAGACAGCAACAAACTAGAAAATTAGAGGCCCATATCAAAGGATATGGGTGCAAATATCCTCAACAAATATTGGTGCAAAAATCCTCATCAAAATAGTAGCAAACTATATGCAACAACTCATTAAATGAATCATACCATACATCACAATTAAATGGAATATATAGTCCACAGGTGCAAGGAATGTTCAGCATAAGCAAGTCAATAAATGTGAAACACTACATCAGCAAACAGAAGAACAAAACCTGCATGATCATCTCAGTAGATGAAGAAAACTAATAAGATTCAACATCCTTCTATGTTGAAAACTTGTCAAAAATGAGTATAGTTGCAGCGTACATCAACACAATAAAGGATATACATGACAAACTCAAAGGCAACATCATTCTCAATCAGAGAAAAGCTGAAAGAATTTCCCATACAATCAAAAAAAAAAGTTCTAGTGTTGGAACTCCTGGCTAGTATAATCAGACAAGAAAAAGATATGAAGTACAACCAAATTAGAAAGGGAGAAGTGAAACTATCACTATTTACAGATGACATGACATAATAATATAGAGAAAGAACTCCAAAAACTGTAGTAAAAAGCTATTAGAAATAATAAATACACCAAAGTAGCAGGTTGCAAGACTAATATTCAAAATATGTTGCATTTCAATATGCAAGTAATAAAATTGCAAAAAGAGAACTCAGTAAAGTAAACCCATTTACAATTGGATCAAAAAGAATGAAAGACCTTAGAATAAACTTAAGCAAAAAAAATGAAAGACCTTTTCTCTAAAAACTATAAGACATTGTTAAAATAAATAGAAGAAAACACAAAGAAATGTAAAGATGTTCTATTCTCCTGAATTTGAAGAATTAACTTAGGTGAAATGCTCATATGTCCTAAATCAATATACATACTTAATGCTATCCTTGTCAAAATCCCAAAGACATTCTTTACAGAATTGGAACTAAAAAATCATGAAACTGGTCCACCTTGGTAGCCTAGAGGATAAGATCCCCAGATGTAGTCCACATCCATGCCAGGGACACAGGTTTGAGACAGGGTCAGTGGGGCACAACCAAGATTTACAAATAAAACAGGTGCTGCTTCTTCCCTCTCTTCCTGCCTGCCTGAATGCTTGTTCATCATCATTCCTGCCTGCAACTTTCCTTAAAAAAAACATGATATTTGGAAATACAAGAGACCCAAGATAACAAAACAATCCAAAGGAAAAAGAAATAAAATGGAGGTGTCACACTCCCGACTTTAAACTCTAGTATAAATCAAGTCAGCATGGTACTGGAATTAAAAAAATGCGTATTAATGGAACGGAATTGAGAACCCAGAGATAAACCTACATATGTGCCAAAAGCTTAAAATGGGGCAAGGACAGCATCTTCAATAAATGGTGCTGGGAATACTGGACAGTCACATGCAAAAGTTAAAATCAGATCATGACCTAACGATATACACAAAAATTAATTCAAAGTGAATTAAATACTTATGTGTAAGGGCAGAAACATAAAATACATAAAGAAAATATAGCAAAACACTACACGACATTGACCTAAGAAATGTGTTAGAAACTCAACTCCAGTAATAAGTAAAATAAAATCCTAAATAAAAAATAGGATTACATCAAATTAAAAAATCTTCTGCACAGTGAAAGAAACTCTTCTCAAAAAAAATCCTACAAAATGGTAGAAGACATTTGCACATCATATATCTGACAAGGGATTAAATATCCAAAATATATAAAGAACTCATAAAACTCAACAACAAAAAAAAAACTAATAATCCAATTATAAATGATCTTAATAGACAATTAGAGAAGTCATACAAGTGGCAATCAGGTACATGAGAAGACGTCCTATTCTTTTTTTCATTAGGGAAATGCAAATCAAAACAACAATGGGAAATCATCTCACACCTGTGAGAATAGCTATTATCCAAAATCTAGACATAAGTGCTAGAGAGGATGTGGAGAAAAAGGGAACACTTATACACTGTTAGTGGGAGTGTAAAATGGTGCAAATGTTATGGAAAGCCATATGGAGATTCTTCAAAATAATGAGAAAGGAAATCCCATATGATCTAGTTATTCCTCTATGGCTATTTACCAAAAAAGAACACACCAACATTATTCACAGAGACATATTTCCCCATTTTATTGGAACATTACTTAAAATAGCCAACAGAAACAACCTAAATGCCTATAGACAGATGAATGCATAAAAAATCATGTGGTATATATCCACAATGGAACACTATGCAACTATCAAAAAGGGGAAATGCTGATTTTTTTGCAGCCACATGGTTAGAAATGGAGGAAACTATGCTAATCAAGGTAAGTCAGAAAGAGAAAAGCAGACATTGTATGATATCACTCAGATCTGGTGTATAAAGATACCAAATAAACAAATGAACTAAATTATACAAAAATAGACTTTTTCAAAAAATGAACTGAATCAAATGCCATTGGTCTTTTAGTCAAAAAAGAAATCATTGGTTGCAGGGAACACCAAGGAGGCAATGGGGTGAAGGGAATTAATTGCATAATGAAGGGGAAAATAGTGGTTAACTTACTATATTATATATAGACATTGATTTAACATGATGTATACTCTAAACCTATCTAATGTTATAATGAAATACTCCCTCAATAAAATCAATTTCAAAAAACAAAAATTATATTAAAATTTAAAAATTAAATAAAACAAAAATATGATGTGTACAAAAATAAATATTGCAAAGAATTCTGATAGAAATAAAATTACACCAGACAGATGCAAATTTAGGTCTCTATAAGGAATGAAGAGTAACAGAACAGGCAAATATGTGGAGAAACATAAAAAATGTAAATGCCCCCCCTCAAAAATGGCACCTCACACCTGTGAGAATGGCTATTAACTCACCTCTGGAAACAAATAGCTTTGGCAAGGATCAGAGAAACGGAAACTCTTAGAAACTTGTTGGTGGCAGTGCAAAAATGATGCAAACAGAAAATGCAAAGGACTTGCATCAACAGTTTTCCAGGGAAGATATTGAAACATGAAATGATGCTCAACATCATTATACATCATGGAATTGCACATCAAAGCCAGCATTACATGTTCAGTATTGGCAAGCATGTGGAAAAATTAGAATGCTGATATATTTTTAAAGGGAATCTAAAATTTTACAGCCACTTTGGATAATAATTTGGTGTTTCTTCAAAAAAACAGAATTACTATGTGATCTAGTAATTCTAGTTGTAGGTACATACCCAAATGAATTGAAAACATGCATTCAAACAAATACTTATATATTGATGTTCATAACAGTACTATTCACAAAAGTAGGAAACAATTCAAATGAATCCATCAACAAGGAGTAGATAAACAAAATGTACTATATCCATATAATGGAATATCATTCGGTCATAAAAATATTAAATACCTATACATTCTACAACATGGGTTAACCTCAATAACGTGCTAAGTAAGCCATACACAAAAGGTAGTATATCATATGCCGTCACTTACATTAAATATGTAGAATACATAAATCTATAGAGACAGAAATCAAAATAGTTGTTGTCAGAGGTTAGTGGAGAGGTAAATGGGGAGTGACTTTAGTGCATACAGAGTTTCCTTGGAGGATGATAAAAATATTTTAGGTAGAAATTATGTTTTCACAACATTACAAATGTACTATATGCCACTGAATTGTATACTTTAAAATAGTTAATTTTATGTTATATGAAATCAACTTCAATTTTAAAAAAAGAAAAGCAGCTTCCCCATGATATATCCAAATGTTTAAACACTATGATTTAGAAACACTGGAAGAAGGTGAAGGTGAATAGTCTTGAATGAGCATCTAGAAATTAAAAGTTAAGGCTCTACTTTCACAATCATGCACTGCTTAATGAAGTTTAAGTCAAGATTGACAATATATAAAATGGTGGTCTCAATAGGCTATACCATATAACCTACATGTGCAGTACTATCTAAGTTTGTGGATTATATTCTGTGACATTCACAAAATAATGAAATCACCTAATGACACATTTCTCAGTATGTATGCCATTTGTTAAGCCACATACGATTATAATTAGCTTCATGAGCTAAGTAGTAGCTTTTGTGTATCAGTTTTTCATTTTTTAAATGAGAAGTCTCAAGTTTACTACTCTTGTCACAAAAAATCAAAAAACATCATCCACAAAAAAGTTTTCTGTAAGAGATACATAGATACAAACGCAACCACATCAGTCTCTTGGGAATGAGTCAATAAGTGGTAAAGCACTTTAAGTCAAAGGACTAGCTGAAATAAAAATAACCAAATCTATACATTTCCCTTTCATTTATTCAAAATGCAATTATTAGGCACCCATTATATGTTAAATAGTGTCCTAGTAAGATAATATCTCCTCAAGAGATTTATAATCTAGTGGGGAGAGAAAAAAACAGATAATTACAGTAGATTGTGATGAAGCCCTATGATGCAGAATTTGATGGGATGCCATGGAATTACACACAATTTTACCACTGTATTCAGTCTGGAAAAGGTTCTATGATAAGTAATGAAAAGTTAGCCAGCCTAAACAATGAGCACAGAAGACCTAAGGTAGGAAAGTCCTACTATGAGGACAACACCAAAGAGTTGCAGATGATTTAAAGAAAACTACCTGTGGGGGACTTCAAACATTTCAGTGATCCTGGAGTATAAAGAACAAGACAGGGAGTGGCAAAAATCAAGGTTTATGAAATAAGCAGGGCCAAGACCATGAAGGACCTTTTGGGGCCTAAAAGGGATTTATTTAACTTTATCTTAATGGCAATGGCTTGCCATTTAAGGGTTTCAAGAGCCAAAAATACCATAATCAGATTTTATAGTTTTTTGGCAGTGTGATGAAATGGAGGGGTTCCAGATTGGAGGCAGAAACTTTAAGAGATTATTTATTTCAGATATGAAATATTGAGGGTTTGAATTAAGGCAGTGAAAATAGAAGCAGACAGATTTGAAATATAATCAGATAAAAATCAGTAGGACTTGCTGGTGAACTTGGATCTGACAGGTAAAGGAAGGAGGCAAATAATGATAACTCTATAGTTGCTAGAATGGGTGACTGGGTAGATAATGGTGCCACAATGTATTTCCAGTACAGATGTGTTTAAGGGATAATATGATGAGTTCAGCCTTGAACATGTTGATATCATGGTGCCCATGGTATACACCCAAGTTGAAGATAGCTTGACATATTAATTTATAGCTTATAGATGAGGATGGGCATACAGATTTGGGGTCAACCAGAATATAAATTGTAGTTGAATCTTTAAGAATAAGTTTCTCAGAAGGATAAAGTACATGTTCTTTGTAGAATCTTCCAGCTCTAAGATTAAGAATTCTTCATGATTCTTCCTCTAACGCCCTTTAAAGAAAATCTATAGACATGGAAGTGGTAAGTTTTTTAAGAAAGACTAAATGGAACAAAATAGGACAACTTAATGAGTCATTAGTGGAAGACAGATTATAGAGAAGAAAAATAGATGTAAGACCTTCGATAAAGCTAGATTATAGACTTGGTTAGGTATTGGCACAAATACACAAAATTCCAAGCAGGCCATCTGTTTCTATAATGAAAAAAAAAAGTAGGATTTGCTTGGATCTGACAGATAAGGGTAGAAGACAAATAAGGATTTAGAAAATAATGTCCCTACTACTGGTTTGGTATGTCAAGTTGGCACCAGATACTGCTACCCTGAGATTCACACCTGGGACTGCCAATGAATAGCCTGGGAACTCTGTTTTGAAGGCCATGTGCATGACTTCTCTGACCTGCCTGCACAAGGAGGAAATTTACTTGGATTTTTAGAGGAATGTGAAGCAGGTTTCTAATCTCGCTATGCTTAGACATCAATTAAGATCTTGTTTACTCAGAATGTCTACTGCCCCATCCTGCCAGAAACTCCACTGTGCCCTCTGGGGAGTGCAACCCCTATTTATTAGGTTATTTTGTTGGACAGGAGCTCAGACTGTGCTTTGTTCTCATTGCTCAGCCGCTCCCATTGACTGGCTGTCTGGCAAACAAGACAGTGACCCCTGATTCATTCTTTCACCAATTCTATTCATATCTCTTGATGGTCTTTGGATGATATGACTAAGCACATCAAAGCAGATTCTGAGAGTCTTGTGTAATACTCCAGAGCGACAAGTTTCTCTCAGGCCCTGAAGACAGGAAATCCAGCTGCAAGTACTCTCTTCCTGGCCCTACCCAGTAATGGAAGCACAGATGGGGACAAGGAACTCTAAAATACTGGCTCTCCTAGACTACTTTGAGCATAGGCAAGGTTAGTATTGCTTGAATGTAGAGTAAGCAAATGCTTATAAAGAATTTTGAGGAGAAATGCTTCTCTGTCCCCAAATATCTCTATTCTCCTACCTATATTCCAATATGCTTTGAGTCACTACTTTTAGTTAAGGAACTGTATCCCACCGCAAATTCCCCAGAGGCTAATGAATATAAGGCAAGGGTCTACAACTAAGTACAGAATACAATAAGTACAGAGATTATAAGCGTCAGACTCAAGTGATAGAGCAATCTTTTACTCTTTATGCCATTGATACATTGTGGATACCATAAAAACAATGGTGTTTTACTAACATCACAGCTACATATTCTAGTGCTAAATTAATGTCTCAGAATAAAAATGCAGTAATATTTTAAAGAAAAAATGGTAGCTAATATTTATTAGCACTTATTATATCGCAGGTAGTTCTTACAGTCTCATATAAATGAAAGCAACTGGTCCTTATAACAATCCTGTAAGGCAAGTACTATTATATACCCTATTTACAGAGGAGGAGATTGAAGTATAATGAAGTCAAATAGTTTGCTTAAAGTCTTCCAGCCAGGAAATAATAAATCCAGAATATAAACCCAAATAGTTTGGTTTCAGATCTTTTGCTCTTAACTCAATTGTAAAAATGTAAGTATCCTCTCCAAAGCCACAGGTCAGAGCTTGGAAGATCAGTGGGGACCAACAAAGGCTATCCTTTCATTTTATGTAAGTGAACTGAGACTCACAGAGAAAGGAACTTGCTGAATGTTACACAGTGAGATACAGCAGAACCAGAGCCATGGTCTGCTGACTCCCAGTCAGTGTTCTTTCTACTACTGTTTCTAATCTTTTTTTGGGTATCTACTTGAATTGCCTCCCTGCCAACATTGCTCACTTAGTCATCCCTACAGTCTCTCTGAAAAGAGTGGAAGGGCATTCATTTATATAGTATAAGTCACTGTCTTCTTTGAAAACTGAAAATGAGACTAGACCTGGCTCCAAACATTTTCTAAATTATTAGATCCCTAAATCCCAACATCATCTCTGTGGAGGTTACTGAGAGAATGCAAAACCAATATTTCCCATCCATAAAACATCAACACCTAACCATGCCAAGGCCCTGACCTTCTAAGCAGATGAGTGTTCAGTGACATATGAGGCCTCTCATTATGCCCAGACAGATGCATGGATTCAAATCTGAACTTTTTAAGGGTCATTCGGGAAAACCAATACTAAGCCCAGCTGGAAAAATTCTGCCTGATTCATAGCGAAGTGATGAGAAGAGTTCCTGAATGTGGAAAATGATATTAGGCAGTGGTTTCTGGAAGGGAGTGGGGTTAGCCTGGTTTATAATGCCACCAATATATGCTGGCTAATTTCAAGAGATATACAGGCCAGATTCTACAAAGGCCCAGGATATTCATCTGATAGGATGGAATACTTCATGGCTCACTGCCCCAAGATATCAGATTTCACAAAGCCATCCTTCCCACCCCATTCTCCAGTCTACTCCTCCAATGGGTATGGGAAACAAAAGGCTCCAGTATGGATGGAAAGTTTTAAAGACTTCTTGTGGGTCTAAATTTTCAACCCACATGAGGCCCTCTGTCCATTTAACCCCATGAGGCCTCTTGTTCATTACCCAATTTTTTTTATGGGTTTTTGAGCTAAAACACAATATTGAACCTAGTGAGGTACAGTGGAATTACCTTCTCCTAAGGGTGTGAGATAGGAATCTAAGAGCTTTGGAAAAAGGCCAAGGGTTGGGGAAAGCTAGAACCCTTTTCCAGGAAGGGGAAAAGAGTAGTCCAAAGAAGTTGTTTAATGTTCCAGTGCCATCTATTATCACATTCAGACTTTCCACTGCATAGAAAAATTCTCAACAAAATATCAACAAACCAGATCCAACAATACATGAAAAGGATCATTCATCATGACCAAGTAGGATCTATCCAAGGACGCAAAGTTGGTTCAACATATGAAAATTTATTACTGCAACTTACAACATCAATAAGAACAAGAACATCTTATGATCATATCAATATATGCAAAGAAAGCCTTTGACACATTTCAGCACCTATTTATGGCAAAAATCTACAAATAATTGGGATTTAATGATCCTACCTGAACATAATAAAGGCAATATATGATAAACACACAGCCAACATCACTCATTTTGAAAAACTGAAAGCATTTTCTCTAAGATTAGGTATAAGACAAGGTCATTCATTATAACCACCACTATTTACCATGGTACTGGAGGTTTTAGACAGAGTAATTAGATAAGAAGAAATAAAATAAATCCATATTGGAAAAGAGAAAGTGTAACTAGCACTATTTGCAGATTACATGATAATATATGTAGAAAACCCTAAAAACTCCATCAAGAAACTGCTAGAATAAAAGAGTACAGTAAATTGGCAGGCTACTAAATACACAAAAATCTGTCACATTTTTAAATGCAAAAGATATTATAGAAGATTATGTAATCAAGAAAACTCAT
>RJWH01005232.1:0-82325 GCA_004363575.1 Solenodon paradoxus | reverse complement strand
CAGATACAGTAAAGGATCTTTATTATTTTTAAGAAACGGTGCAGGCAGGAATGAAAGCCAGCAGAGGTAGGCAGGCAGGAAAAGAGAGGAGAAAGAAGCACTCCTTTTATTTAGTTGTTCAACTTGGTGGTCCCACCGCCCCCTCAGCAGCCCTGGCTGGTGGACTGGGAACCTGGAGGTGTGTGTGGACCGTGTCTGCTGCGCTCATCCGCTCAGCCAGCCTTAGATTTTAACACAGCCTTTTCACACCCTGCAATGCATTTTTTAAGACAAAAAAAAAAAAGTTCATCTAAGCTATTCTCCGCCGACCAATTCGAATTTCTGGGGGTGGTACGTAGGGAAGCGAGGGCCTCTTGTCAGATATTTGCAGACCTGCCCAGTGGATCCGATTTGCTTAACCCTGGTGGTGGAAAGGCAGCAGCTCAGACTCGAGAAAAATAATCATCTGACCTGGCTTTCGCGGGAGGCATGGAAGGAAAGCTCAGGGGCTGTTGCCAGAGCCAGGAGCTTGGTTACGGCAGCCAGCAAGCCTGCTCGTCAGTTCTCCGCTGATTGCCGAGATATGTCAAGCCAAGTGAAATCCTTTGTGAGAACAAGTCAATAATCGGCAAATTAGGTACATGATTAACCTGAGACAACAAGAGGCAGTTACCGCTTGGGAGCCCTGCAGAGACTTCCCCTCCTTCACAGTCCTGTTTAGCAAATATTAAAAATGCCTATTTCATCACTTAGACTGATGGAGCCAGGGGCCCAGGGACATGCAGAGGCAAGAGGCGAGGGGGAAGCGCGGCGGGGTGCTTCCAGCTCCAGTGGGTTGATTAGCGGGAGGAGCTAGGGCCGGAATGGTGTTAAGATAGAAGCCGCCGCTGGCCCCTGAGCGCTTTCCACAGAGTTGTGACCGTGGGAGGGGAAGCAAACCCTCCTCCCATTTAAACACATTAAACAACAGACAGGAACCATTTAAGAGACCACAGATCACCCCACGATCATAGCAAATAAATGCCAATATGGCAGATAGAGCCTGTGTAGACCAAGATAAAATGAGCTGAGTAAACATTCCTATTTGTCCTCATCAGCAGAATTCGCCTAATGACATGTTTTTACAAGCAAATTTATAGGTGGCGATTAGTGGTGTTAGTTTTTGCTAGCTCGGGTCGCTTCCTTTCCCATTCAGAGTGTGATGCAATAATGAACTCCTGTTTCCTGCCTCCTCCTCTCTTGCACAGATTCCATTAGAGGTGCCGGGACCCCTGTGTCCCTGGGACACCCTGGTTCTCACACCAGTCTGTCCACCCTGCTGGTGTCCATGATCAGGAGCCGGGGCGCTCCCTGGAACACCCCCTTGTGGCGGAGCTTTGCTGTCTGAGCTGAGCGTAGAGGGAACGTCAGGGTTTGGCTGTCAGCTTCCTGGCACCTCACAGACCAATGTGATTTCATCCTGGAGGAAGGCATATTTTTAGGGATGTTTTTCAGACCATTCCTTTCCAAAAGAGCTTAAGATATGGAGGATGAGGTTCTGGGCCCACAAGAACCTCGCTTTCTTCTATGTGGCCGAAAGTGCTTTTGGAAATGTCTCTCTCAAGAGACCCCTTGTGATTACTTGGCGACATCCCAACGGGAAGCTGTCACTGAAATACCCGAGAGTGCCCCTCTGGGACAGCCAGCGAGTGGAGTGAAGGAGAGATCTCGGGGGGTGCGTGAGTTTTGTAGGCACCCCGTGTTGAGGGCAGCGCGTGGGGCGGGGGAGCCCTGTGAGCGTTTTCAAGCAGGCAGTGCCTGAGTTCATGGAACTCGGGGAGAGAGACAGGAACAGAGGAATCATGGAAGAGTGAGAGAGGGCAGCCTCCTAACTCAGATGTGGACTGAGGGGAGTCTCAGCGGGGCCGTAATGCAGGAGCTGCTGTTTTTCTAGGCAAAGACCTTTCGTTGTTGTTGCTCCCAGTGAACTCTGCAGTCGAATACCATATATAAAGTGAATAAAAGTGTCAGTTTGGGGATGTGTCCTGTTGGCTCAGGCAGCTGAGACACTGGCCATGCGGAGCAGGTAAAGCCCGGAGACCTGGGTTCAAGACTCAGGGCGCCTTCTCTCCCTTCCTTAACATGTGTCTTCTTCTCTCCCTTCCTTCCTCACTAATAAAAACAAAGCAGTTGTATTAGTATAAACAGAGTTTGCGGTTCAAATCCATATTTAGTATTATGTTAACATGTGTGTTTCTATGTGTGGATAGACAGAGACAGATGGAAGATGGATGGATAGATGGATAGTTGGATGGGTAGGTAGGTAGAGATAGAGATAGATGGAAAGAAATCGCATAAGAATAAGTGGGCTACACTCGAGAACAAGGCTGGGAATTCAGTTAACATGTTTTTATGTATAATAAAACATAAAAGTATGAAAGAAGCTCCCTCTCAAACGTGCACACACACACACACACACACACACTAAATAACACAACGTTAACACGTATTCATTTGAGTGGTTGGAATAAAAGCATTAGCTACCATATTCTTGCTACTTAATTTTTGTAATTGCTCTCTTTAAGAAAAGTAAATCTGACATGTTTGAATCTATTTTGAGTCACACAAGCATGGAGAGGCTGTAGATGATGACGATAATTTTATATCACTCTCAAGATTCAATTTATTTACGTACTTTCCTTTGCAGGAAAATCTTGAGGAAAATCACGATGAATATAAGTAGTGGCAAAAGCAACAGTATTTTCCTTAATCATTTCCTTTTCTGGCTCTGGCTACTCTGCAATTACATTGATCCGCGGCTTGAACAAGAAATGATAGGAAACAATTCTTTCAAGGCGAAATGGCTTCCCATCACCGGCGACTGCTCACAGTTCTTGGCCGTGGACGCAAAAATCGAGGGGATGCATCTAAAACTTAAAACAAGCTTTGACTCGATTTTGTAACAAGCACCCCTGCGGGAAAGGTTACTTGTTTGTTTAGAATTACACTCCTGGTTTAACATCGCGGGTGAACTTGTCGCTGTGCTCGACAGGCCTTTGTTGGAACAGAAGCCGCCTGGGCTGTGTCAGACACAGTCATCTTAGTAGACACACACACACGGGTATGGATGCAAGGAAAGTCCAGCACAGATCCGAAATGTACTACTAAACAACAGTTCAGAGATGACTGGGAAAAGCTTCATTCCATGATCTTCCTAGAAATCAGTGGCTTCTCAAGTATTCATCCAGACCCCCTGTCACTCAGGATGTCCTGTAGGGGAGCAAAAGTTGTTATAAGGTGAAAATAGTCATTAATCCGCTGGTCATTTATTAAAACGCTCTCCGCTCAGAGATTCCCTCCTCATTTAATAGGAGCTATACCAACAATAATTCTGCATTACCTGGGGGGTTACAGGCTGCCAAGGACTAAGAATTATGTTTATCCTGGCAACAGCGCTGTGAGGCAGGCCAGGTCGGGGTGTGTTCCACAGCCAGGAACTGAGACTGAGTTTAAGGTCACTAGGCTGGTGTGTCCTGGACACAGCAGGAGGTCCCCTCCTTTGGTACCTCTGCAGTCATTCATTTCCAAGAGCATCAGTGTGACCATAACCACTATCAGATTACCACTTTTGTCCCCAAACAGGAATTTCATGACGGTGACCCCGGCCAGAGAAGCCTTGGTCAACTGGGCTCTGGCTGAGGTAGCGCACTGCACTTACATGCCACCAGGGAAAGCAGCCAGGCGGGCGACAAGGCTGCAGCTCTGAGAGGGCGAGCGTAGGAACGTGCAGAGAGGGCCTGTGAAGTTGGGCAAACACATCAGTGTGTTTACAGAAATGTCCCTTTTGATTGCACCGCACCCGTCAAACCAAAGGGAAGGTGTATTCTTCTCGCCGTCGCATCGATTCTGAGATGCAGGTAATGCTGGTCTTTTGACATCTCTGAAAACAGGATGTGCTTGGCAATTGGTGAAGCCGAGAAACAAAGCAAACTTGAGTGTCACCTGTTTGGGTGACACTCGCTGTTCGGGGCGTGGTGCCGGTGCTCCCTTACTTTTCCTGAACAGGAGATGGAAAGAAAAAAAAAAAAACCAACCTTCTCATCATTAGAGTTTCATGTCCCTTCAATCAAGCATTTTTCCATGTGTGAAGGGCATTCATTTTCCGTGGCCTTTCGTTCATTCTAAATATGCTCAGATACCATGAGCCTATTTATTCAACAAGTCAACCTGGGAATTTAAATATAATACTTACACATGTGAATATATAAATAAAGCTTAGGCGAACGGTCTGCGGAATGGGAGCGCAGCTGGTCAGCACACCCAGGAGCCCACAGATGTGAGCCCATTCAGACTGCCTGGCGTGGACCAGCACCTCCAGCGCACCCGGGCTGTGTGACCTTGGGCGAGTCACTGGCCTTCTCTGTGCCGCTGTTGCCTCTTCTGTAAAATGGAGGTAATACCATTACACATTCAAAACTTTGATCTTCATGAAGTCTTTAGAAACATGTTGGCACAAGGAAAACGGGCAAGCTATTATTATCATGTTTTTCAAAGCCTCTACAGCACAAGGCCTCCAATAAAACAAATTTCAGTTGTTTTTAATGCAACTTCTATTTGGATTTTTCTCATTATAAAAGCAATATGTGATGATAGGAAAGATAGAAAACATTTCACGTTTCTTAGTATATTGTCCTTTTTTGTTTGTTTGTTTACCTGTAGTGATCTTTTTTATAACTATAGCATCACACAGTATATACTGCTCTTGTCCTGACTGACTTAATAAGAGTTAGGGATCGTATTTCTAAATCTAAGTATTCTTATGTTAAACTCACCTGAAAAGCCTCAGAAACAGTCCATTGTATAGATTAAAAAAAAAAAAATTAGGGGGAGGAAGCAGGCAAGAATGAAGGTGAGGCAAGAAGAGAGAAGAGGTAGAAGCATTATTTATTTAGTTGGTCATTTTTGGTTGTCCCCCTGGCCTCAGGTCATGAACCTGGGTCCTTGGGTCACCTGGAACTTGGTCCAGAACCTGAGTCCTGTCTTTATGTGACCACACTGCAACTACAGATTTTACACCTGAGCCATCAGACACCTAAAATTCTTCACTAAACCCCGTTTCAACATTATCGTTCTACAGTAAACACTCTTGCAGGTGAATGTTCTTTTTCTTTTTTTTTAATGAATTTCCTTCTGACGAATTTTTAACAGCAGAATTGCTAGCTCAAAGGCTTATTGAACTTTTATAGCAGTAATAATAACCATAAAAATAGTACCTAACATTGATTGAGGGCCTCCCACAAGCTGGACCCGCTCAGAGTATTTTATGATTCCCATCTTGGGGACAAGAGAGCAGAGACTCAGCATGGAAGTAACTTCCCCAAGATCGACCTCTTGTCTGGTGAGAGATTCAGGTCATGCTCTGGGAGAAACAGCCAGTGCCTGGGGTTGGGCCTCCCTTTAGTGCTTGGAAAAGCATTCCATGTCTGGGCACATTCCCAGTCGCTCCCTGTCCTCTGTGATACCTTTGATTTATTTTCCCAGCCAACCCACATAAGATCCTCCTATTGATCTTGGGAAGGCGTGGAGCCAAATGTGACATTTTTGATAAACCATTGGTTAGACGATTACATGAAATGTGCAGTAAATAAGAAATCACCCCAGCAAGGCACAGGGAGGTAAAACCCCCCATCTACTGACCTTGGGGCAGAGCTAGGGTGCATCCTAGAAGAACCTTGAGATGTCCCTCATTCCCCCTGAACCTGACCTGGTCTTCAGAGCATCGCCTCTCATGCTTTTACTGCATCAGACCAAATGACAGCATGGTGGGAGCATGACCTTGTGGGAAAACAACATATTTTCAAAGTCAGTCCATTCATGTGGTCTACAAATGCTCACTGAATGTCTGCTCCGGGGAGACAGAGAAGAGGTGGGGCTCTATCTTTAAGGAGATGAGGAAACTCGTGAATTAAGCAAGAATGGCAGCGTCCTACCAGGAGGGCCAGGAGATGTAGGTGTGGGCTGTACATAAGACCCGATGCTCTAAAATCATCCTGATTTGGGTTTGAGTCCTATGTCTGCTCTGTAATAACTGGATGTTTATGGACATGTCTCTCTCTCTTTCACCCTGAGGGCTCCACCTTATCAGTGGTTGTGAGAAAGAGGAGATAATGCCTAGCAAACAGAGAGGGCTCCTGAAATGGACTGATCAGTATGCCAGCTCTCCAGCCCCACAGCTCGCCCTTCGGGAACCTGGCGACCAGCAGGTCCTGGAGGACGCTGACCCTGATACTCAAACTGAGTTTAAACTGGTCCTTCTCGAGATTCTAATCCAGATTACCATGTTCAGGGGCTTCTAACTCAGTCTAGTGGTGCCCGTCTCCTCTCAATCCCTTTGTAAATAAGTGAGATGGTAGGCGATCGGGTGTGTCTCTGGGCACAAGGTGTGGTATATATATCCAGCCACTCTTAGGGTTGGGGATGGCGTGCCTGCCGCCAGCATTGCAGTGCCGCCTTGGAACTTGCACCGTGTCTCACAGAGTTTGTTCCCGTCCCTCGCGTAAGAAACTCGGCCATTGCTAGCTGTTGCTATTACAAAAGAGTTGCATACAGGAGGTTTCAGAGCACAGAAATAGGCCAGCAGTTCTAACCTGGGCAGGATCTTAAGGCAGCTTCCTCAAGGGGCTGCTGTTCAACCTGACTCTTAGAAGATAATTTAAGCAGACAAAGAGAAAGGAAAGAGAGGGAAAGATCTTTCTAAGCACAGGGCAATGAAGATTCCCCTTGGGCGGACTGGGTCACAGCCTCACAGAACCATGGTCCTCCTTATAGAAGCTATGCTTTGCTTTAGCCAGCGAGGACATAGCTTTCCAAAGCCAGGAGTGACCAAGGAGAGTGGCCCCTGAGGTTTAACAGCCGTGACCTTCTGCTGAGTTGCTGTAGATTTACAGTTGGTGAACACACTGCCCCAGCCATGAACACATGTTAACTAAATGGAAAAAGGGCTTATGCTCACAAGTTCAGAGTTAATGTTGTAACTGGGAACACGTGACTGGTTATACGGAGAGGCAAAGTCTTGAAAATAGGGAGTCGAGCTTATGGTTGTCAACGGTGTCTCCCTCTTGGAAATGGCATGTGAGAGTCCCCCAGGGAGACACCATCTTCAGAGAGATGCATCGTTCTCCCAGAGACAGGCCATGGCACTCGTTTCCTGCGCACCTACTATGTACTGCTTGTCAAACGGCCGTGACAGAGGACGGGGGCCAGAGCTGGGCCTGCCTCGGAGGGTGTGGGCACTGGCCTTGAGACCCCTCCCAGATTCCTAGGAAGAGCCGGCTGAATGTTTCCTGCCCGACCTCTTACTGAAGGAGCACCCGCGTGTCTCCTAGGAACCCCACTCTGAGAGAGCTCTGGAGGGAGGGGGTGACTAGCCACCTGCTAGTCACCTGGCAAGCCCCCTCCACCTCCTCACCTCCTGGAGACCTTCGAAGCATAGCCTTTGAGACTTAACAGGCACCATCTTAGACTTGATACGTAGAGGAGGGAACTTGATGGCACTCATCATGCGCTTCTCTTCAACCCACAGGTGACCAGTGTCACTCACTGCCAACCCCAGAGGGCCTCCTCGGAGCCAGGCTCACTGGGCGAGAATCACTCTTATTACAAAAAGGGCTCAGTTCTGCACTTTCATAGAAAATGAGCACGCTCCCCCTTGGCCTCCCGTCGTGCAGAGAGGAAGACATGGAGTGGTTCTAGATGTCAGCTCCGTGAGGGCCGGGACCGTTGGGGTCCCCGCTGCCTCTCCAGCACAAACAGCAGTGCGTGTCCGTAGTCAGTGCCCTGCAAACAGCCGACGGACAGCTGTGGCTGTGGCCTGCTGCTTTCTGCTGCAGGCTGGCTAGCCAGCGATCTCCTCCCCACTCCCTCGCCTCTGCCACACGGGACCACACGTTCGTTCCACTCTCGGCGCGAGCCCGTAATGCCTCTGAGCTCCCACACCAGCTGCTCCCTTTTCCCGGAAGGCTCCTTCCCCAGACCTTCCCGAGACACCATGCCTTCCGTGAGCTCTTTCCTGACAAGGGGCTCTAGATGCTCCTTTCCCCTTGTCCCCAGACCCTGCTTTATCTGCCGTCCGTGAATTCATCTAGTATCCGTTACAAACAATCCCGTGCACACATTTAGGTGAACGGTCGGAGCCCTGAAATTGAAAACGGAAACTATTAGAGTCAGCATTGTCCTGAGACAGAGCATCACCACCCTCAAAGCTCCCACTTGCCAGTGCCAACCACTGCCATGCTTTCTGTCACCAGAGATTCGATCTGCCTTCCTTGGGGTTCCATAGGCAGCGTCTGCGGTCTTTCGTTCAGGACGTCAGCGGGGGTCCCTGCGCTGCTGTACACACGGGCTCTGTCCTTTACTGTGGAGTCGATTGCCTATTGGGTAGATGACTGTAACTTGTCCATCATCTGTAGATAGACCTTCAGGTTGGCTTAGGTTTGCTGTCCCTTTTATCCATAACCTTCATCACTCCCTGACATGCTACTCCCACATGGCAATGTGACCCGGAGGACAGAGACCTGTTCTCTGTGGCTCACAGCTGCGTCCCAGGGCTCAGAGCAGTGCCAGGTGCACAGTAGGTGCTCAGTATTCACTAGTGAACCAGTGATTTTATATCCATTCCCCCAGTAACATCAGGCCAGGGAAAGGCACAGACTAGAGACTGGCGCTTCAGATCTTCCCTATAAATCCTAGCTAGATGCCTCCCAAGTGCAAGTGCGTGTTCTCTGGGGCTCGCTGGCCCAGCTAAGATCAGGCTGAGTGGTTCTGCAGCCCGCGACCTACCCGTGATTTCTCTGAATTCCTGTGACTTGTCCCTCTCACATCTCTGGACCTCTGCTTTGCTCCTCTGCGCCAGCTGGGAGTGCTGTTCCGTCTTTGCTGGTTTCAGTAAGAAATTAACTCACAGCAGACAGTTTCCCAGTTTGCATGAGTTTTTTCCTCCTAGGTTGGGAGAGTAGGAGTCACAAGAAGAAGCTACATTGTGACCTGGACGGGGTTGGGGGGGGTCCCCAAGATTTAGTTGCTCTGCCCTTCCCCTCCCTTTACCTCTAACCTTCCTCCCTGTTCTCAGCAAACCAAACCAAACAAACAAAAAATATTCCTTATCTCTTCCAGGAAAGCCCCACCCAGCCACATCCCAGTTCCTTGGTTTCTTTCTGTTGTGAGCAGCTTGTGAAAGGACTATTTTTCCCCAACAAGATTAGTTGAATTGTTCCATCTCATTACACATGGGAAGGTTATCCCCCAAACCCACTTTTTGCTCCCGCCCAAAGAAATGGAATCCGAAAAGTGAAACCTGCTGTTTATCCCATGTCTCAGTCTGGTTGCATTCTTACCCCTCCTACTAAAAGCACTGCACCTACTCCCAGAGCCCCCGATGTCCTCAAAGGCCCTTCTGCCCTTGGCCGCAGCCTCCTCCTCCTTCCCAAGGACAGGAGAATGAAAACCTTCATCTCCTTCCAAATAAGGGAGGCTGGCCAGCACCCCAGCCTGGCAGCCTGTTGGTCCAGCGTTTTGAGTAGCCTGTGACGCTGGCATCTGTGAAGCTGGCTGCTTGGGTGTGAATTTCAGCTCTTAGCACTGACCAACTTTGAGCAAGTTTTCCCCTTCTCCATCTTTCCATTTCTCGCATGCAAAATGAGACATAACAACTGTGTCTTCACAGGCCTGTGAGTCTCGGCAAGCATTAAGTTAGTACAGGTGACCCACTTACAACAGTGGCGCCTTGTGCCATGTCAGCTCCTCGTTCCACCTGAGCAATCAGATAAAAGTCGAGTACATTTACGGGGTTTTTGCTGAAATGTCCTGAAATCTTTTCCTAAAGGGATGACATTGTCGCAGTCGTGGAGTCACTCAGACTCCACTGTGTTGGTATAGACTTCACTTGGGCTATTATTTCCCTGGGACCTAAATGTTACCCACATGTTCAGTCAAGATCTTCACCGTGACCCGGACAGGGCTCGAGGCCTGGGGATACCGCATGGGGTGAAGCAGACAAGTCTGGAGATATTTGCATCCAAGACAAGGGAGATGGACGCTCAAGGAGTAGATAAGGGGCACTTTTTATGTGTTTTCCAAAGAGTGGTGAGTGCTTGCCGAGGGTGGAAACACGGAACAGGAGAGTGTGTTCCGGGCATCCTGTCTTGAGGTGGTGACCCTGAGGCAGAGGTAGGTCTGGCCAGCAGCGGCAGCTGTGAGGAGACCAGGGGACCAAGACACCAGACAGAGGGAGCCCAGGAGCCACCCTGCCAAGGCCCTGAGCTGGGGTGAGCTGCCTCGTCCCAGGACGGAGCAGTGTGGCTACAGCCTAGGAGAGAGAAGCTGGGAGGTGGGAAACGGGGTTTGTGAGCGAGTCTGGCCAACTCCCAGCAGAGCATCCAGACCTTTCCTGCACCCTCGATCATCTCCCTCATAGAGATGGCTCCTTGTCCTCAGGTACCCCACCTACTAAGCTCTGCCTTCCTCCCCTCCCCATCTTTAGGGGACACACCAGGACCACCATCAGCTATACTGGCAGCAAGAGCCATTTCTTAGAAAACATGAAACTGCCTCCCAGAGTTATTAGGACTCATGCAAATCCAAGCTCAAGTCCTCTCTTAGCCATACTGGGTTTGTCCCTTCTCTCGTGAGAAATGGGGGCTCGGGCGGGTTTCTGGGAGAATGAAACACGGTAGCACATGTCAGCACTTGCCATTATGCCTGGCAGAGAACAAGCGCTCAGGAGAAAGAAAAAAAAAAAAAAAAACCCTGACTATTGATGATTTCTTTTCCGTGGCTGCAACAGAAAGTGTGATGAAGATTGAAGAATCCCATCCGGTGAGGGTATGTTCTCCCCGCTGCTTGTTTTAAATAACGGTGTTTGGTCCCTGTCTGTCTCCGGGCTCCTTGCCCCTTACCCGTGGAGCCCCGTATGACGCATCTCCTTAGTCAGTGAGCCGGTGGCCCCAGCTGTGCCCGCAGCTGGATCACAGCATCCTTCTGGGTGGCTTGGACAGTGCAAGCAGGAGCTGAGAGGGGGATTTGGGGAAAGACAGCCAAGGCTGTGCTAAGGGGAGCCAGTCCCCTGGAGCCTCGCCTGCCCTGTTGGCCCCTTTACAGAGAGAAAAGAGCCTGTGAGGAGTTTTAACGAGGCTTCAGCCCAGTGCACTTTGCCACAGAGCTGGCCAGAGGCAGAAAGAGACAAATGGCCCCCTCGAGTGACCAGCTACCATCAGTCACTCCCACCATCACCGGACAAAACTAGAGCAGCCGTGGCAGTGTGTCTTCAAGCAGAAAGTCGCTCATGCCTGCTGCTTCATGACCAGCCTCCCAACTGCTGAGCACGCCCAGCCCTCGGACGCCGGGAAGCCAGGGACACCGCCAGCATGAGGAGAGGGGCGGCAGGCCAACCCGGGAAATGTCAGTGGTGATTGCTTTGGCCATCCGTGCAGGCTTTCACAGGCTGACATTCCAAAGAGCAAAGTTATCTTCCCCCTTTCCTGGTGTCCGGGACCCAGCAATGGCATCTTCCTGAAGGGCACTGAGTCTGTCTTCAACCTTCCCCTCCTTGCTGGGTGTGTCTCTGTGGCTTCTGGAAGCCTCTCAGCAGCATGCTCCAGTCCCTCGGGACAGTGACAGGTCCCACCCCACAGTCCAGCCTCCTCGGCTGCCTCCTCCAGCTCCTCGGGAAGCCCCTAACTTATCTTAATTACCACTCCTCCTCAGTCTCTGCCAAGACATGCGGGAGATTTATAATTGGATCAGTCAAATATTTGCTGTGGTTTATTCCTTTGCCTCGTGCACGCTCGTACAAGTGGCGTTTTCATGCCCCTCTGGGGTATGACTGATGAGTCAGAGGCAGGCCTTCACACAGCATGCCAACACGGGTTGTTTTTCAAAGGCCAAGGGAAAAGTGGACCTGAGGCAGGGACGGGGTGCGGATGATCGCACCATCACCCTCGGTTGAGAGACATAAGCTGACGTGGGAGGCAGATGTCATCGCAGCCAGCCCGGCACCCAGACAACCCCTATTGGAGTCGGGTTTTGAGCCTCGAAAGCCTCATCCAGGGCTTCTGCGGATGTGTTGGATGGAATGTCCACCGGCCACTGTGTGGTCCCCGAGCTTCCCTGTGTCCTGGATTGGCCGATTGGGCTCCTCGAATGGAGAAGACAGACGTCCCTGGTACTGCCCCTGAGTTTTCAGTGCCGGGTGCTGGGGCATGAAAAGGTGCTCCGACCAGGACCCACATTTTTGGAAAATGGCTGCCGCCTCATATCAGCTGGTCTACCAAGCAAGCTGGCCAGACCGTGCTCTAGGAATCCTCGAGAGCAGAGAACTTCTCTCAGCCCTGAAAGGTGGGCTCTGATTTTGCCTGACTTAGTCCACATTGTGTTTCTCACCTCCAAACTCTCCCCAAGTTAGAGCAGCCATGAAGAAGGCTGCAGGACGCTGCTCGGTGTATGTCGACCTATGTGTAGAATAACCATGTATTCAAATCATATATTCCACTTCTGAGAAGGAAGGAGGAAAAGGAGGAGCAAACGTGGACTCCCCAAGGTCGGCTGGGATAAGCAGACGCTCCACACGTGCGAGGTTGGGGCTTGACCAACGGAGAACACCACCATTCCTTCCAAGGGAATCTCTTCTTCCGCTCCGTAAAAACGGAGAACGTGCTGGGACTCCACAGTGTCCTTGGGAGAGAGCTGGGAAGGAAGAGAAGCCTGAGCTCCAGAAATCTGGAGGCTCTGCTGAAGCAGGAAATGAGCCTCAACATTTCTGTAGCTCAGTTCAGTCAGCGTCTATTGCTTACTATCAACATTTCAGGCTCTCCTCCAAATGCTAATTCTGGAATCCAGGCCTCCTCCGTCTTGTGGCTCCACCTGTAAGGCTGTAGGAGTGCTCTAGAGCTCTCCAGAGGCAGCTTGGCGTGGAAGGAGAGCACGCGGCCGGTTGCGTGGGACACGGGACAGCGAGGTCCAGAACTGAGTGTGCCCCCCACAGCTGGTTCCGTTGGCTGAACACTGTCCCGTGCTGCCACCTAGTGGCGAGGATGCTGGAAAAGAACAAGACTCCTCCCCTGAGGACAATGACGAGTCATCTCCACCACAGTGGTCACTCAGGATCAGTGTCAGAGGAGGAGGGGAAGGAAGACAAGAGGAGAAACAAAGGAAGTCCTAAGGAGGAAATGATGCATGGCCTACATTGGGTGGCACGGGATTCAGGCCAAGTGATTGTAACTCCTCCTTTTCCTTCCCATTTAAGGAAGCACATGAAAAGGCAAAAGAAGAGCCATGACTCTTGTTAGAGACAAAACCCTGAATATATTCCAGTCTAGTTTCTTTTCAATGGAATTCATTTCCAAATTTGGCCTTTTATTCCCTTTGATGTTTATTGATCAGACTCTGTCCCAGAGGAATTGATGCCGCTGTGAGCTCTAAAATGACAGTGAAAACCTTTAAGGCGTGTTTACCAGATACCGAGCACTTACTACTCTAGATGCTTTACATGAGTTGAGTCATTTCATCCTTAACACACAGTTGTGATTGTTTCGAATGCCCATGCGCTCTGTTTTCCCCGGTGTTAAATATGGGGACTGAGACACATGTCAAGAGCTGCGCAGATATCACTGCAAGGGACACCTCACTCTTGTCCATTCTGTCCCCAGACAATGCCCCTGCCCTCCTGGAGTGTACAGCTTCAGAGTAGAGTAACAATAGACGTCAAGACAAAGTATGTTATTTTAGACGGTGGCAGGTACTTTGGACCAATAGAATCAAAGAGTATTGGATTGAAGACACATCTAACACCTTGTCACATCGCCCCCAGGTTGCCGTGATGCCCTATTAGGAGGTCCCTGGGTTGCAGATTCTTTCCGCAGTGAAGACTGCCCTCAGCATTTCTGCGGAGGGACTCTGAGGAGTCTGCCAGAATTGATGCCCCTTCTCCCCTCTGACAAATGCTTTCTACCAGCGTAATTCGGTTGGCTGGCACACGACGCACTAGTCCTGAGCCACTTCTGGACCCTGTCGGCTGGTTGGCCGGTTCAGCTACAAATGACTGATGCCCAAATTAATAATGAGCAATGGTCCTCACAAGTAATCACCTTCCTCCAACTTGTCCCCATGGGGGTGATATCCTGGACCCCAAATGAAGGATTTTCTTCTCACCTCGGCACCAAGAAAGTTACACTCATTCCTCTGGCTGACAAGCAATTTGAAGACAGGAGGCCTGGTAGGCGGATACTTACAAGGTTGCTAAGGAACAGATGCTTTGGTTTCAGAGGTCTCTGGAAGCAGCACTGGTTTGTCATATCACTTCAGATCATTTATCGTGTCCCGTAAAGACAGCTGTGATCAATGGGAGATGGGACAGAGGGCAGATAAATACAAATACTCACCTCCTGAGAGACAGGAGAAGCTTCCGCTTCCGCAGTCACAGCCCTCCCCCGCCAACCCCGAGATAGAACAGCTGGGGTCACCCTTCTTTCCTGTGGTCGTCATGATTTGCAAGTAAGTGACTCAGAGTCACTAGGTACTTAATAAAAAGATTATTATCTTCCAGGCACTGCCCTCCGCATTATCTCATGTCAGCCTTATAGGATGCCTGAAAGTCAGGTGTTAATATTCCCTCATGTGCAAACCAGGAAAAAGCTAAACGTGGATCAGCCCAACATGCAGCAATGATGGCAGAGTCAGGATTTAAATCCAGGCTTGTCTGCTGGAAAAACTTACTTGTCTAAGAGGAGAGACTCTTGTTTTCTGGGTTCACTTTTCAAATGGAGGAAGCCGGCATTCCGATGATGGGGACGTCACACTTGTAGATGGCTGGGTTTCGGACTAAGAAATTTGTGAAAGGGGCTGCATGGGTGTCTTGTTATGGACAGGAAAGTGGTGAGAGAGAGCTGAGTCCCGCAGTGGTGATTTTCATCCGCTAAAGACCTATACTTTGCCTGGTCTCTGGAAATCGCAGTGCAATTGACTTCTTTGTGGGATTTTGAAAGACGTCACGTGCTGAGTCCACTTCTGCTGGGGTCTTAGTGAGTTTCTTGTCGGGAAGTAAAGAGTATCCATGTCCTCTTTGCCAGTTCAGTTTCTAGCCTCTCTGTCCGGCCCATGGCCAGACACCTGTTAGAGTGTCCTCCTTAGAAATATGCCTCCAAATGTGGCCCCTCTTCTCATCCTCCGTCCTAATCAAGACCCTTGTCAGCTCAACTCGGGTTTCTCCAGTCGTTTCCTCCCAGGGCCTCTGCTGCCTTCCTTCTCCCTCTCAGTGAAGCGCACCCCTCCACCACATTCCCTTTCATCACATCATCAGTGTTCGGGGATCTTCCGTGGCCCCCACTTGCCCACCACAGGACTCTACCGTTTCTAGAGCAGCGTCTCTTGGTTCCATGCGCTGCTCACAAACCCCAGTAGCCTTCACTGACCCCACCATCGCTCACAGTCTGGCTTCCGCTGAAACACAGTGACTTATTTCGTTGTTAGTTGATCTGAACCAGGCACTGTGAGTTCATCAGCATGACAACTGGAAGATCTAGGCCCAAAACGCTTGTACGGTCATGTAGTTGCTGTGTGACTTTTGACACGTTGCTTGACTCTCTGAGCCTATACTTTCTTATCTGCATTGAGATGCAACTAGGTCAGATGGGACTTTTGCAGAATTGAGATGATGATGAGGACAGCTAATAAGCATTGTGTGTCAGCTCTGTGCCAGGCACTGTTCTCCATATTGTTCTTCACAGCACTTGTGCAACAGGTACAGTTCTTTTCATCGTTTTGTAAAGGGGGAAACTGAGGTCCAGGCAGATGATGTTAGTAGTGGCCAGATTCTCTCCTGGGTGGTCTGGCTGTCCATCTTAGCTACTCTTGTGTTCCACCTTCCCTTAGGAGATGATCCTCAAAGGGTAACTGACAAGAGGGATCCACAATTCCTGATCGAGCTGCAATTTCTGGGGGCTGCCGGATGCATTTTGGAGTTTGGAATTTGTGTAATTAATGAACAGGTTATAATTGACATATATTATGTCCTGTAACACCCCAGTGGGGGACTGTAGCAATATGAAGAGCGCGCTCTCTCGCTCTCTCTCTCCCCCCCCTCCCTCTCTCTCTCTGTCTCTCTGTCTCTCTGTCTGTCTCTCTCTCTCTCTCTCTCTCTCTCTCTCTCTCTCTCTCTCTCTCTCTCTCTCTCTCTCTCTCTCTCTCTCTCTCTCTCTCTCACACACACACACACACACACACACACACACACACACACACACACAGAAACAAACAAAAGAAGAACGCCATATAACAGGACTGAGCTTGGAAGCTTTTTGGATTTCAGGCCTGCAGACACGAGATTGGGGCCTCTACTCACAAAACGACAAGGAAAGCATCTCATGAGCAAAATGGTGGTGGCGATGTTTGCAGCTTTTGTGGCCCCGCTGGACTGGGCGAGCTCACGATGAGGCGGACCCAGCAGCACTTCTCAGAGCCCCTGGGCCGGGCGGGCTGGGCGCGGGCGGCAGCGACGTGACTCGGGCTCTCTCTCTGTCTCCCCCCAGTACGACTTCATGGAGCGCCTGGACGGGAAGGAGAAGTGGAGTGTGGTGGAGTCGCCCAGGGAACGGCGGAGCATCCAGACCCTGGTTCAGAACGAAGCCGTGTTCGTGCAGTACCTGGATGTGGGCCTGTGGCACCTGGCTTTCTACAATGACGGCAAGGACAAGGAGACGGTTTCCTTCAGCACCGTCATTTTAGGTGGGTGTGGGGCTCTGGGCTCTACGCCACACAGGTGGACATGTCCTAGAACCTTCCAGAGTAACCTCTGCCTGTCAGGGAGCAAACCGGAATCCTTCATTTAGTCCTGATGGTGTCATCGGCCACAGCGAACCCGGGTTAAACCGGCTCGGTCCATCATGAAAGAGCTGCCATGAGCCTCAAAGCCTGGATTGTGGGGAAGAGCGCGGGTCAGGCGTCCGGAGTCAAGCTCTGGTCGCACCATCTAATCAGATCACCCTTGTGAGCCCCGGCTTCCTCCTGGTCCAGTAGGGTAACTACTGTTACTTCCAAGGGCCGCTGCGAGGATTAAATAAAATATATACATACTAAACATAGAGCAGAGCCAATAAACGTTTGCCAATAAACCTTAGAATTTCTAGCTCAACCAATACTCAAGATACTTTAAAAACCCTTAAAAATTGGGAGGGTGGGGGGAAGAGACATAAGAAGAACATCATATCTTTGCTCCCAAGTTGATAAATTATGAACTGTTTTAACTTAGCTCCTGCCTCCTGGGACATGTTTTAGACCTGCTTTTTATTATCCACCAAGGGAAAAAACTGATTTTCGTCAAAATTTCATTTTCAATATGCATCCAGGGTTCACTATCTGGACATTTCATCAAGTTTTCTAAAACAAACACTCTAAGAGGATTAACCATCAAATAAACTACAGATATTTTAGTAAATTTGTTTTGCCATTAGGTTTTTTAATCTTCTTACTGATGATAATAACTGACCATGGGTGGGACCTTGGCGAATCAGGGCAGATTGATAGACCCATTTCACAGAGGAAACAACTGAGGTTCAGAAGACGAAGTGACTTCTTCAGTGTCCCAGGATGTGGAAACGGTGGGGAAATGGGCTTCTGGCCTTTTCCCATTTCCCTGCTGCAGTACCGTGTTGGCCCTGTGGCTTAGTTACGAATCTCAAAGTTCACTGGAAAAGCCTCGATGTGGAGGTTTCGTGAGGGAAGTCCTGGGATTCAGTCGCAGCTTTCTCTTTCTCACATCCTAGCTGGGAAAGTCAAGTCCCTTGTGGAAGAGACCAGATCTGAGTTGTTCGCCGGTATTGTCTGTCTTGGTACATAGTAGGTTTGATAGTCATGGAAATGTGTGTCTGTACTTGTGTCCATGGAAGAGAGTCCAAAATAAGCCTCTGTGAGCCTCAGGCTCATCATTTGTGAAGGATCATGGCTACCCGCACCTGAAGGGAAGGAGGAAAGGGACACTGGAATGTGTCTGGAATGGGTTTGTTGTCACCAAATGAGAGCTGGTGGGTTTTTAGAGGACCATCTTGGACTGTACTTTTTCTGTTGACTGCCTTTTCAGAACTTCTCCATTGGCCTCATAGAGCCTTCTGTTTCTAGAAAGATCTATAGATGCCCCCCTGAAGATCAGGGGGCTGTTCAACCAGTGGCCACAACTTCAGAATGGTACAAAATCAGATAGTATTTGGTATTAGCGACAGAACTGAAGCTAACCCTTATACCCTGGGCTAAGGAGAGATGAGCCCCCTCAGGGCCAGCCAAATAGCTCTAAAGGCGGGGCCACACACCGCAGCCCTGGGGCTGAATCTGGCTCACTGCGGGCTTTTATAAATAAAGTTTTATTGGAGCACAACCACACTCACTGTTGATAGACTCTCTGTGCGGCTACAATGAGAGCGGAGTGGTTGCGACGGAGACCATTTGGCCCACAAAGGCAAGATATTTACTCTCTGTCCCTTTACAGAAAAAGTTTGCCCACGCCTGCTCTAAACTTAATGTCACAAACTTTGTGTGATGCGAGTCCCTGGAGAAATCTTCCACAGTTAGGGAAAGTTTCCAGAATGAGCTTCTGTATCCGTGGAAGGGAAAAAGCAGAAAGGGATCAAACCAGCTCACCCAAAAGCAAAAAACGGGCAATAGATTCGGAACTCATTGGAGATGTGGCGATGAAAAGCAGTCTTGAAGAACCTAATGAGAAATGACGGTGTCTCCTTTCTGTCCCCTTGTGTTTAAACTCCAAGACGAGACATGTACCTAGCACCACACACCACAGCTGGCTAGGTGGGCGTCTGAAGGACCTGGCGAAATGATTCATGACAAAACAATATCAACTCTATTTCTAGAAGGCTGTGTGTGAGCCAGCATCTGAATTTAGCCCTCTGTGGGAACTCGTTCAGTCAGCCCACAAGCCGCCATGTATGAGGCAGGCACTGCCAGCAGCCTCGCTTTCCCGGTTGAGGAGGCCAAGACCAAAAGTAGATCAGCACCTTCCCCAAGGTCACACAAAACTAGTGTGAGGCACAGTCCAGATGCCAACTCTCTGGAGCCTGTGCTCCTCCCTCCTGGATCGCTTTGGATTCTGGCCAAATAAATAACCTACTTTCCTTCTGCACAGCAAGTGTACTGGGGGCCCGACTTGCTCGTAGGGGCTTCTGCCATCCACCTCCTTGATCCACATAGACACAGACATTGTGGTCGGGAGATGCCTCTGCCCCAGGCCATTACCCTCCTGCCTGTGGCAGCCCGGAATAGCTCTTTTCCCCGGAGAATTTCGCCTCTGGACTAGCTCAGAGAGAAAGTCAAAGGTAATCGGCCTAATACTTGGGCAGACATCTTGATAGAGCAATGATAGTAATTGGCCTGAAATGCAAGGAAAAGAACTGTGTTTCATTTGGTTCAGAGTTCTCCCCCGCATAGCTGTCATCAGAACGTTCTCCGTCGAGAGTGCCGAGAGCCCCTGTGATAGGAAACAGAAGGAGGAATGTTAGACGGATGTCAACCAGCGATCACACTAAATATACCTTTGACTCAGGGAGGGGTTTTTTTCATTCGATGTGTTTTGGACGAGACACAGCCTGCTTTTAGAAATGAGTTTCATCTCCAGGGCCCACAGAGTGGCACTCTGGAAGCCGGGTGAGGATTCGTGGAGAAACCCCATTTCCTGGGCTTCCTCTCATGGCCGGCCCCTGTCTCCTCAGGAAACCTGAAACCAAGGCGACAGGAAGGAAAGCTGAGGATGTCTCTTGAGTAATATTTAATTGACTGTTAGAAAAGGGGCTCCTTTTATTTTCCCCTCAGAATAAGAGAAATGCTTTTAAAGAGAGACACGAAGAAAAGGAAAGGAAAAAGACACGTGGTTACAGTTTTTGCGTTGCGGCGAGTAGGTGCTTCTCCCTACAGGTGCGCACACGGGTGCACTAACACACGTGCACACTTCAGCCACTGCGGCCCAGGCACCTTCTGTGAGCCAGGTATTGAGAAAGCCTAGGGGAGCAATTCAGATCCATCTCTTCCTCGTGGAGTTTGTTGAGAAAAGACAGGTGGGCAAAAGCAGTAATAGGAGGTAAGAGAACATACAGGAGGGGCCACAAAAATCAGACACGTCAGTGAGGAACAAGAGGTCCAGAACCTAAAAAACCTTCTAAACATGGACGTAAGGATACAGACCTGAGTTCAAGGGTCGGGGAAGCTCTCCAGTCTGGCAAAGACCTCAAGCCTTTGACATGGGATTCTGGTGACTCTGAGCTCCTGGAACCTCTGCTTCATTGTCTCCAAAAATATTAGGTTAGACAGCAGGAAGCTTTGAACCCAGCAAAGCTCTCACCAAACCATCTCCAGACCCAGATGCTCAGTAAGAAGCAATCTCTTCCTCACTGTAGGAGGGACCTCTAAAGTGCAAGCTGGATAATGGTGTTCCTCCATGGAAAGTATCTCATTTCTTCTCCTTGGTTCCAGAATAAAATCCAATTCATCCGTCGGGCCTACAGGACCCTGGATGACCTATCCCCCTGCCTGAACTTCTCCAAACTCATCTGTGTCATTTTCTTGTTCCTTTGTTACCCTCCAGCCACATCAGAGCCAATGCCGCATTTTTCTACCACAGGGCCTTTGCACAAGCTTTTCCTCCTATCTGGAACAATGTCTCCTGGCTCTTCACTTGCCTGCTCCAGTTCACTGTTCAGTGTCACCAGCATTGACTAGAGGGACCCCTCCTGGCCATCTTCTCTAAGTAGCTCCTTCTTCTTAATTCCTATGCACAGTTCTCCTCTCTGAAAAGCACTGATCACAATTTTGACTTTCATTATTACTTAATAATTCTTTGGCCTGTGTTCTCTATGACAGTGAAAGTTCTCTGAGGGCAAAGATGGTATCGGTCTTATTCACCACTGTATTCCTTGCCAGTGTCTTGCAGATCAGAAGTGCCCAGTTAATCTCACCCTAATTATAGACTCACATGTTAGCCTAACATAGTTTCCTAGATCTTATCAGAAGACACAAGACACCTGGGTCAGAGACCAGGGGCTCTGTGACTCTCAGCAATACAATTTGCATACCTTTCAGCCTGTCTGCAGTTGCCCAGGGCCCAGTTCCCACAAACAACACAAGCAGAACCCGGTTGGTCCCGTGGACAAAGCCAGTTGCCTTTGAGGAGAGTAGCCCTGAGTTCACTGTACCAGTGTCTCTTCAAATGGGAGTGAGCCTGCCTGTTCTTTGCTCCAGAAGGAGACATTCTTATCCTGGACAATAAGTAAACCTGCATTTTGCTCCAAAACAGACACTCTTTCTATCTTCCAAGGCTGTTTGCTATGCAGACCACCCTGAAAATATAGTCGAGAGCGACCGCTGTCAGTGCCTCTGCACACAAGACATCCAGACATACAAGAGACCCTTGGAGACTGATTCCCAGCGCTGAAAGTGCTGGTGTTTGCCTTCCAAATTACGGTTCCACCCGAGGCTCTTCGAATGAAGGATGAATAGATGACACAAGTCTGTAGCCACTTGGATACCTCTCAGCCCACCTTCAAAGACTCATCTTCAGTGACTTTCAGCTTGAAGTGTTAAGGTTTAACAATACACACACAAAAAAAATTGCTTTGATGTAGTCTGCAGTCTACACAGTTGTGAAGAGGTACAGCCTTTATTGGGTTCCTCCAGAGAGTGCCAGAAACCAACCACAGCCTGGTTCTGGAAGGAGCGCCCTCGGAGAAGTGAATCTCTAGAGAAAGAAAACACTGGTTTTGTTGTCAGTCCAGAGTGGACTTCCCTGGCAAAATTCTGTTGAAAGGAAAAGCCACCTTTGCTGCTGCCCTGTGACTCCATTAGAAACAATTAGACTTCCTAACACCAGCCAGTTCACAGTCCCAATGCCTCCAGGGCTGTGTCACCTTTGGGGCATATGGCTTATCTTTTTCTTTTTATGATCTTAGTAATTTGGAACCTGAAAGTTGAAAGGTGTTTAACTTGAGGCACAAATGAGGATAATAAGAACTTTGAAAGAGTATCTCTAGGCAGACCCAAATCAACAGGACAGAGTTCCAGAATGGCACCTTTGAAGGTATTGCTTGAGAGCACACATAGAAAGGTAATGAGAGAAGATGCCTGGGCAGGTTAGCACAATGGGGACTAATTGATTTTCCTGAAAAATAAGATCTGCGAAAACTAGGCCTAAAAGGGTTTTAGTTTGTTTCCATGTCCTAGCTGTGGCGAATTGTGCTGCTCTGAAATCGGGGTGCGTGGAAACAGCCTAAATGCCTGTCAACAGATGACTGGATAAAGAATTTACACTGCACATACTCAATAGGATTCTATGCCGCTATTAAAAAAAACAGAATGAAATTGTGCCTTTTGCGACAACCTGGACGGAACTGGAGGGGGTCATGTTGAATGAAATAAGTCAGAAAAAGAGAAATGCAGCTTGGTTTCACTCCTGTATGGAGTATAATGAAATGATACAAATGAACGCACAAATCCCAACAAAGACAACAGGACACAGGACTGGTTGTAGAGGGGAGGGGGGAATGAGGGGGAAAGGTGACTGTCAGGGACACGGGAGCTCTGCTGGTGGGTGTCGTGTGATATGGAGACTGAGATGCAATTTCAGTATCCTGAATGGAACTTACTAGCATTGTGAACCAAAGAAATAAGAAATGCCTGTCAAAAAAAAAAAAAAAAGCACTTTAGTATAACCCCAAACCTACTACAAAAGGAACCCCTGAATCATGCCTACATCCATCCACCGTATACTTTTGGATTTTTCTTTCCTTAAAGCGGGGGATTTTTTAACTGTACACACCTGAGTTCAGGAACAAGCGCTCTGTCACACTGATACCCCACGTGTCAACAAACGCTCCATTGCTTGGTAGGATCATATTTTGGGGGCATGCGCCTCACTGGAATAATAAAGGCAGGCATTCAGACCTGGGAAATGTGTGTTATTAAATCCAGATAAGTAGAATGTTTTGAAAAAGCAGGACTTGAGCAAACGAACCATGTCTCCCTGCCAGACCAGTCAGAAAATGAGCAGTGGGGACTTCATGCACTCTCCACGATGACCTAGTCCCCACCATTCCTTATTGTCTTCACTCCCTCTCGCTCCCTACCTGCCCCTTTAGGCATCTGAGCTTCCTCCCACTGGTCCTTAGTAGTGGTGATGACTGACTACTATGTTGTCTCGCCAGCAGGCAGAAGGAAAGGTAGCTGATCCAGTTCTCTCTCTTTCAGATTCGGTGCAGGACTGCCCACGGAACTGCCATGGGAATGGGGAATGTGTGTCTGGGCTGTGCCACTGCTTCCCTGGATTTCTTGGAGCTGACTGTGCTAAAGGTATTTGTTACCACCTCCCTGCCAGGTCAGAAAACAGAACAGAGGCTTGTCACAGCGCGTGGGAGTGGGGCCACCCAAGTAGCCTCCCCCACAAACCCCAGTGGGACACCTTGTAAGGCCATGCATGCTAACGGGCTTAAGCCTTCGGCGAAGAGTAGGCTTTGATAGATGACAATTAGCCAGTTACTCCAACTCTAGGAGTAGGGCAGTTATCCTTGGCACTGAGGTGTGCTGAGAAGAAAGATTGGCTGAAAATGAGATGGTTGGGTTTCCTGTAAAAGCAGAACTGAATTACCATCACTCCTTTCTTATAATCATTAACTTCTATGTAATGGAAGATTAAGCATCTCGGGGTTAGTAAATTTCATTCATTCTGGCCAGCTCTGCTCTTAATCTAGGAAGCACTATTTATCTTGGTGGAATCGGTATTAAATTGTATTATTAATTTATCTTCACTGCCTGGCACAGAATGTCTGGGGCCCTGGGATTCTTAGGGGAAAGGTAACATAAGAAAGAAAATGGCTCTCGTAAGAACAGGGGCTGCATACCTGCCTTGCCAGAAACCTTGAGTGTGACCTTCAAGTAGTTCTATCAGAGGCAAGTGTAATGGGGACTAGGGTTTCTCATACTTTTCAGATGTGGTGCACGCACACACACACACACACACGCACGCACACGCACACACACACACACACACATAGACCCTACCCCACCTCCCATAAAATTGAAAGAAAACTTTTGTGAAACAGCCCTTACCTGTACTTCATGTTTCTTTTCTAGTCTGTCCTATCTTATTTTATAAAATGTGGCTGATTCTCCACCCAGTAGGTCGTCTCCTCATCTCCTGGTCTGAAAAGCAGTGATGAAGAAGTTCAGAACCCTTGCTAGGAGTCAGGCATCCTGAGTTCCCATCTTACCGCTGCCATTTGAGTATCTCTGTGACTTTAAACAAGGGACCTAACATTTCCGAATCTCGGCTTCCTCATCTGGAAAAGAGGGAGTTCCTTTCTGCACTCATGGTGAGGAGGATATGAAATAAAACACATTAAGGCTCTGAGCAGAACACGGTGTGGTCCCTCAAAGGGTTTCTTTCTTAACCGCTTTTAATTTACTTCTATTATCTTCTATTTATAGCATCCTTTCCTTACTTTCCTTACATGCTTCATTAAAAGACCATCCTGCCTTGACGTTCTGAGAGAGGCTGCTCTTTCTGTAGCTGCTCTGCGGATGCTCAGTAGCGCCCCTCCTTTTCCATTTCCATTTCCATTTCTCGCCAGAATGGCTCAAAAATAACAATATTTCACGTTTGCACCAGGTTTTAAAGACTTACAATCCCCTTCCTTCTGGATGCTGACTGATCTGTGCACAGGCCTCTCCTGGCTTTGAAGTCCTGGGTTGGGTTCAAGGGCGTGAGTCTAGTTCCCCAGTGATAACACCTGCAGAAAGACCCCCGTCACGCACAGACGTGAAAGGTGTGGTAAACATCTGAGGGGCACAGGAAAGAGCGAGAAGCCTCTCGACAGCTCTCTTGACTGTCTTGTTCTAGCACCTCTGCCCAGTGACGTATGGATGACCAGGTACGCTGAAGGCACACACAGCGGGTGCCTGAAGGAGGAGCACGCTGCCTCCCGGGGCTGCGGCCTTTTTCCAGCAAAGGCTTTAGAGGGGAGAAAACCGCCATGTCATTTTGAATGGCTTTGCTCGTATAATCTGATTTTCCTAGGAGTGAAGCCATTAATGAGAGGAAGGACAGAAAAGTCCTTTCATACGTGGCTGCAAATGGGCTGACCCCTCAGCCACCTGCCCCCCGAGCTGTAAATGAATATTAACAGGGACACAGGTCAATGCAGCATTAATCCTGAAAACCGTGTGTGCTGGGCCGCGCATTCAGTGACTGGCCTTCCAGCCCTAAGTATCCCGGCCATTTAAGAACTCTTCGCTCTAAATCCATTTGCAGACGACGGTCCATTCTGCTTTATGGATCTGTAATAGGGAGCACATTTAGCTCCTTAAAAGGGCTCTCAGTGTGCATTTTACATTCACCACCTGTGCTGGGGCTGGGCGCACACTCTGAGTGTGCATTAACCGGGCTATGTAATTGATCCTTTGCCAAACAAATATTGAGTGGCTGTTAAGGGAAGTTAGGCCTGTGTATTCAGAAGCTGTTTCTGAAATCCGCCTTTGAACTTGTTAGGTATCTTAATTTAGCTGTTGATGGATATCGTGGACAAAATTAAAGTGTTCGAAGGAGAAAATGACTTCCCCCTGGTTTCCCCAGGTGCACTTGCCAACACCGGCTTAAGGGTGAAGGAGTTGGCATCTACCTCTCGTCCTGAAAGATGATTCTGCCTTTGTGTTTTTGAAGTGGACCTAGTCTGAATAACCTCATTAACAATATCGGGCGAGAATCTAAACCCTTATTCTCCCCCCATGCCCTTTGCTCTTGTGTGCCTGTTCTCCATGATAACTTTTGACAAAATCATGGGCCACCAGTATTATCATTTACTTAACATATTTCTTAAGTGAACTCATTGTGTTTACCCAGATAAACTTATTTTCAAAGGCGCAATGTCAACATTTAAAAAAAGAAGACTCGAGTCAATTGCAGTACATGAGGTGGTCACGCCATCTTTAACCCTGTCTAGAGAGGACTGTTTCCACTCTCAGGAGTCATCAAGCCAGCTTGGCTTCTCCACCCACATATTTCACATTCAGGACCCCAAAGCGGTCCTGAGTACAAGGTAACCAGCCTGGCTTCTCAGGAGACTCCAGCTTTGAACGTCTCCTAAGTGTGGGCTCCTGAAAATAAAACTGACTAACGAGCCCTGGGAGATGAAGTAAGATTTCAATCAAAATAGGCACATGCAGACTTCACTGGACCAGCTTCCAGGGGCAAATCTAATTTACCCTTGGATTACTTGGAGTATGTAAGTCTCCACTTCAGATGGTTTTAAAATAATAACTAAGAGTTTTCAGTATTAAATACGTACCATTGCTTAAAGTACCAAACGCATACTCTTATTCATTCTCATAGCAACAATACGAGATAAATCTCCTTTTAGTCACCCCCCTGCCAGTGTTATAGATTCTTCAGATTGAAATTATTTTAGACTTGCAGACAAGTTGAAAAAATAATTCAGAGAGGGTGTGCTCTGGTAGAGTAGCTGTTTGGTTCACCACCTCTGGCCAAGCACAGCCCACTACATCCTAAGGATCTGGGGTTCATGTCCCAGGGCCAGGAGATACAACTGAGATGAACAACTAAGTAATATAAATAAAAATACTTCCTTCCCTCTCTGCCTGCCTCCCTACTCACCTTCATTCCTGCCTGCACCTCTCCTTTAGGAAAAATGATAATGCTCAGAGAGTTCCCCTCTCCATGTATTTCACCCAGCTTCCCCTAATATCAACATTTTCAGTTATCATTCAGATTGAAATCAGGGAATTAACATCGGTGCCATGTTAGTGACTAACTCAGAGACTTTGTTCTAGTTGGTCCTTTTTTTTGTGGTCCAGATCCCAGGCTGGATTGAGTTGTCACAGTTCCTTAGTCCCCTCCAAATTGGGAGAGTTCCTCAGCCTCTTCTGGGTCCCCCATGACCTTGATCGTTTGCGAGAATACTCATCAGCTCTCTTAGAGCATGTCCCTAGATCTGTCTGCTGCTTTCTCGTGGTTAGATGGCGATTTTGCATTTTCAGCTGCCTACTGTATCTTCCTTCTGATTTTTCATAAGAAAACAACTGAAATGCAGGTGTGAATGTGTGTGTGTCAGGCCCCCACTCCTCACCCATGAGGCAGAGACGCCGGGAGGCCCGACCCATCGGTCCCTCATAGTGTGTCAAGCACATTTCCACCCCAAACAATGTCTGAGCCCAGGCCACACCCCAGCAAGAGCAGAAAGTCACCTGGATCCTCCTGGGGAGATATTCGTGCAAACAAGGGCAGAGGAGGACAGCCGGTCCCAAATCTCCTGCCGCCCAGAACAGCGCCTGTCCCTCCTGGCCGGGGCCCACCATCATTTCAAAGCCTCAGGTCCTCACTCACCGCCAGCATTCGCCTTCGTTCCTTCACTGACAGAGGTGCCCACAGTGCCCGAGTACTGCCACCTTCAACCCCTGCGGGGCCCTCCTGCCAGTGGAAGAACTGGCTACATTAGACGGTGAATCCCCATCACAGCCAAGCCACCGCATATGCAACCAGGCGACAGGAGTACAGGCTTACTCTCTTGACCTCACACAGCGCCTCCCATGCCCGCAAATGTGCAGCGTGGCCAGCGGCTCCTTGTCTTCTTATCAACCTGCCAGTCGGCTGCAGGCCTCTGGAAGTTCCTCCCAGTGAAGGGAGGAATCCGTCAGCATGCATTTTGCAGAGCATTCTTCCCACAGCCCCCACTGAGCTGGGGGTCCCCAGGGGCTCAGTAGTCCAAATGGATCTGACCTTCACACTGAAAATTGCTGGATTCTGACCCATGGTTCCAAGTCAGTGGAGGGGACAGAACTTCTGGACGCACCACCCCGTGCTTATTACGTGCCTGCCACGAGCCGGGATACTGAATGCCAGAAATTCGAGGGCAGGCAAGACCACGTGGGGCTGCTCTCTGAGTGTCCAGTCTGATTGCTGCCCGGGACTAGTAGGAAGGAAAGGGAAGGTCAAAATGCTGTACTTGTGGACTTGGGGTGCTCCAAGCATCTAGAGGGGACACCGAACCGTTTACGAAGCACCACAGTACTGATCTGTGCAAATATCCCATTCGCTTCAGGGAGTCCGGAGAAAATTCCGTGGAAAAAGTCGAATAAAAGAACTACACTCAAGGCGCCTCCTGGTGGAGGAGTGATTCGGTCAGTTGCCTCCATAGGACACAGGCCACATATCCCTGGGTTCGAGTCCTGGGCCCACAGGGAAGCAGTCCGTGTGAACCACTAAATAGAAATAAAATGAAGATAGTTTGTCCTCCTCTCTCCTCCCGCCTGCCTACTCGCCTTCATTCCTGCCTGCACCTTTCCTGTTAAAAAAAAAAAAAAAAGAAAGAAAGAAAGAAAAACTACACCGAAGAGTGTCTCTCATTGGAGAATTTCATTTATTGTGCAGCAGACTCAGCTGGCCACTCAGATTCAGAGCTTGATGGAAGTAGCATTTCTTTCCCAATCATTTGTACTATTTCCCATCTCCGATTCGGCTCTGATTCTGCCTATTGAAGTTCTCGTGTAGCCTGTAGTTTTTATTATGACCATTTCCTGCCTGGCTTTCTCATTCGTTGACTTTAAAGTTATCTGTTGTGGAGCTAGCTGCTTTTGAATGATGGTCCCCTTTTCCTTCTGTGTACTTTTATCTGAAGGTCATTTACTGACTTCAGATGTTTCCTCAGGTTGCTCGTAAGGCAGCCTTACATGTCAGAGAGGGGCCCAGGGGCCCGCTTTTTCTCTTCTGGCACTGGTTTCTCAAACGACTACTTTGGTTCTGAGCTCACAGCCCCACCCGGCAACAGAAAGCTAACACACCAGAGCCTGCCTTGCTAGGTAATGTGTACTTAATAGCTATTAGAAATGACAGCTCCCGCTGCTCAACAGCCGTCAGGGGAGGCCCCAAAATGACACAAGTAAGGACACATTAAGTCTTCTCTCGAGGGGTAGGTTACAGCTCCTACCAAGCTTGGGTGGAAGCTTGCAGAAACAGCAACAGGGCTCCTGTCATGTTGTTTTGTTTCTTCTCTCGTTAGCTGGCATAGGCGCCCAGCAACCCAGTCTCTCTTGGACTGCTCTTTGACACACATGTCAAATTATCATCATCATAGCCGACGTTTTATTGAGTTCTTACTATGTGCCAACCACTGTCTTAAGCAACTGCCTGATTCTCTCATTCAGTCATCAGGAGCCCTGTTTTGCAGCTGACAGTGTTGTTCTTTTATGCATAGGACAGTAAAGCACAGATCACTCAGCTAGAGTGACGTTATCGGTATGTCAGCCAAAGCAGTCTGGCCTGGAATTTTCCGGCAAGAGCAGGAGATTTGCGGTGAAAGATGCAAGCCATCGGGAAGATGTGCTTTGCCGGTGTGGTGGGGTTCACACTAGGACCTGGGTTTTCACTCAGGAAAGCTTTTCCAAGACAAGAAACTAGATTTGACCGCGTGGAAATGGTAGAGTGGGCATTTGAAACTAAGTCCATCTGACTTCAGAGCCTGCTGCCCTGAACCGCTCGCTTCCAGCCACCAGGCACATGCCAGCTCCTCCCTCTTCCCATCATTCGCCAGCAGCTCTCTCACGTACCTCCAACATGCTGTGTTCTGGGTTTTCTTTGTTTCTTAACAGCCACTGCCCAGTTCTCTTGGCCAGCAGCCTCTCCCAGTTGGCATTCCTCTAACTCACCACCTCCGTGTTCCTCCAGACCTCTGAGGGGCATGACACTACCCCTTCAATCACCTTTAGGGGCTCCCGGTTGCCTCCCACAGTGGTTAAAGACCTGTACTCCCATATATGCAAAGTATGCACCCCGTATTTATTGAAGTGGTATTTGTAAAAGTCATGAAGTGGAAACTCCCTGAGCGCCATCACCGATGAATGAATAAAGAAGATGTGGTCACTATACACAATGGAATACTACACAGCCCTGAAAAAGATGAAATCTGCTATCTGGGTACATGAATGGAGTGAGAGGGGATGATGGTCAGTGAGATAAATCAGAAGAAGAAAGATGAGTCCTGGATGATCTCACTTATTTGTGCCATAGCAAGAAATAAGCAGATGAACAAATAAGACAGAAAACAAGCCTTGGACACCGACAATAGAACTGGGATTACTAGCAAGGAAGGGGCTGGTGGGGGGCAGGAGCAAGAGGTGGTGGGATCCAGTGATAAGAGTGGAGGACTTCCAGTGGGGAGCAGGGTGTGCGGTCATGTATTTGATGACTGGTGATCTTATACATAAGGGTTTTTATTATTTCGGATATCCAAGTTTCCTCAATAAATATTGCATTTTTTAGAAAGACATTTAGCTGGGAAGTTGCGCTGGAAGCAGATCCTAGCTGTCCCCGCTGCTGCTCAGTTCTGAACCCCGAGCACTGGGGTCTGCTCGGCCACGTGCATGTTCAACTGGACTGACTCCCAGTGCAAGTGAGCGGGGGGCACGTTAAGCCGCTTGGTACCTTGGAGAATGAGGTTCTAACTTGTCAGATGAAGTTTGTGGTCATTCACCAGCCAACCTGGAGGCCCAGTAAAGGGAGCAAATAAGATGGGGGAGGCAAAAAAGGAGGAATGAAAACAAAGAAGGAAAAAAAAACAAGTTTGTAAGAAAAAAATATATACAGCACTTTCTCCTCAGTTGACTGGCATTATCTCAGAAAAAGTGATGAAGGATAAAAGCTATGATGTTTGGATTAGCTGGATTTGATTCCATGCACCTGTAGATAACTGTCCCCATTTCAGAAAATGACCCCGTCAGAGCCTCAGCTTACATATCCATTAAATGGATGCAATTAGCAACCATAACTGTGGCACTGGTGTGAAAACTAAAGAGTAAATCCATGTGACGTTTATGGAGCGGCCCTTGGCATGTGTTATACCCCATGAAGATTAGCCAGTGCTCCTCTTCACAAGCCTTTGGCATCATTTTTTATTACTGTGCCTATTTTATGGGAGACACAGAGAATTAAGGAAAATGAGCGATTCAGCCAAGGTCACGTAACAGGGCCAGATTTTCAGGCCATGGCTAGCTGACTTTGAGATGTGTGGCTCTCATGGCCACACAGGAGGGAAGTTTGGCAGAAAGACCCTCAGAACAGAGAGCGGGGACCACTCTCAAAGCCCCGACCCCCGACTCAGGCTGTCTGACACTCTTGGCTGGCTCAGCCCCTTAACCTGCTATCCCATTCGTCACTCCCCTTTTGCGCTAAGGACAGAAATGACAAGCACCTTCACTCCCCACAGGATGGTAGAGGGGTCCTCCCCTGCACCCCACAAATGCACTGCTCAAAGCATCCTTGACACAGAAACCACTTTCTTCTTTCGCAGCGTCTCAGTGAAAGGTGCTCGGAAAGCACCTGTCTGCACTAGAGGCCCTCAGATGCACCCCGATTGTGCTTCAGCCCCTCCGCCTTTCACAGCTGTCTCTTTCTCTGCCGCCAGTCTCCCCCATCCCCACCACACCTATTAATGCAGAAGGGCCAGGGGCTTCCAAGGCCACTGCAGTTGATGACAAAATACCACCTCTCCTTCCTCCCACCCTGCCTGGGTTGAGACTTGAAGCAGCAGTACTTGGGACATGATGTCTAGAAAGTGACCACCCTTAGCCAAGTCAGCATTGAGAAAATGGTCTTAAGAATCGCTGCCACCTGTTGAAGACACCTACACACAGGCCCTGGGCACATGGTTTTCTATGAGCTGTCTCCTTCCATCTTCACAGGAGACTGGATCTTTCCCATTTCCCAGCTAAGGAGACTGAGGCTGAGAGAAGCTAGTATACTTGCCCAAATGTGGCTTTTGAACTTGACTCATGGAAATCATCTCTTAACACACACTTTGCTGGGCTCCCCCTAGGGAGTCTGACTCCATCCATCTGTAAGTCTGGGGTACTGGCATGAGCCTGGGGATGTTGCTAAATATCCAAACCTTCAGACCTCATGTCAGACCTTCCAAAAGAGAATTCACGTTCTAATGAGATCCCTAATGGAACCACACGCTCATTCAGTCGGAGTCTAGATAAAGTTGCCCTTGAACTCCGCTAAGACCATCCAAAGAGATGATGCACAGCTGTGCCAAGATGACATTGACCTTCTGCCACCACCACCCCTGACTGCCAGGTGGACCTGGAAAAGGCCTGTCTCCAGTCGGGAACTTGCAAGCCCATCCTTTGATTTTTCCTGCAAGCCCCTGGCTCAAGACCTGGTCCCTCAGGACCTTTTCATACCAGCTGCAGTAAGTACCTCACAGAAACGACTTCTCAGCGTGAAAAGCAGCCTGCCATCCCCCTGTTAAATTGCCTCGAAGATTTAGAACATCTCCCTGCATTTTTTAAGCTCCCAGAGAAGTTGGCGAGCAGCGTTAGAGAGCCGGGGTGAACTCGCTGTCTGTGTTGGGACAGGGTGGTGGTTTTAGGAAGTCCTTGGTTTGGGGAAACGTCCCTGCCTACAGAGGCGATCCTCGGGGTAGGTGATGCGAAAATGGCGGATTTTCCCCTTCCTCGCCTCTTTATAAGGTGGTGCTTTGGAACCCTTCCCACCTAATAACAGTAATGAGGGTAAAGTGTTATCTGGAGATTTCTGACTGCCAGGCACGTTCTATAAGCACCTTATAGACATCTCATTTCTTCAGCCTCTTCAAAGCAAAAGGGGCGTGTCCTCTAGAATTCATGTCCGATTATAAAGACAAAGAAAGCAAGGCTGAAAATACAGTGGCCAAGTCACGCAGCCGATCACCTAAAATCAAGGTGAAGTCAGGCCGTCCGAAATAGAAGCTACACTGTGACCCGTCACTTTTCCCTGCTGGGGATACGAGCGATAAATAAGCAGACCCTCCGCGTCTTCCAGAAGCTTCCACGCTCACGGATCATGAAACACCGCACATTTGCAAACTGCGCTCAGTGCAGTTGAAGAAGCTACTTCGGTCTGGGCTTGAGTTGCAGAAACGCTTATGGTGAACTCTGACGAGTTTAAATATTCATTGTGTAATTAATGCTGTTCAGTCATCAAAAAGAAAAAAAAAGCAAACAAACAACTTGGATGTTTTTTAAGACGCGCTTAAGTACTTATCGATTGAGAACTTTTATAACTCAAAATGGAGGCCTCCGCCTATCTCTACAGGTATTTTAAATGAATTGAATTAATCATAGGCTTAAAAGTCTCTTGCGATCTTCGTTAACTTCCCTGGGTTTAATTAAAACATCTGTGCACTTTTAATTTATCGATTCATCCAACTCATATGTCATGTTTTTAACACACCCCAGCATGCTCTGCATCATTTTTAACCCGATTTCCACTTAACTAAAGCAATTAAATTCACCCCGGATTAATTAAAGCATCCATACTTTCGTGCTTAAGTCAGCGTGTGCTTCTTTCCCCACATGGCTCCTGAATGTCAGAGATCTGACACACCTGATGAGATTTTTGTCCTTCTGGAAATTCTTCCTGGAATCACTTTCTCACTTATTAATTTGACAGAGCGGGAATGAGAAAGATGGGCACCTGAACTTTGGCCCGCGGAGCCAGAGGCTCTACCCCTGTTCTTCAGAATGGGCCTCTCTTCACAGGTGTCCTGTTGGATCTTGTCCCCGACTGAGACCAACCAGGCTGGGAGGTGGGGGCTATTAGGGTTGAAGGTGACCATTGTGACCAGAGTAGCTGGTCATATTTGCATTGGTACTTATATCATCGCCTCTTGGATCTCCTTTCCCTCTTCCTTGCTCTTCCTACACAGTGTCTTTTATCACTCTGCCCATTTGACAGGTAGGGAAGACTGAGGCCCACGGCATCTCACTTGGGCACAGTGACCCCAGGACCCATCCAGATAGTTTTTTTCTCCACCAACAGTGTTGGACGTGTCCTCTGCCATGGTGACATTGGGATTATCATTGAGTGCATGGTTATTTCCCCAGTTTGGTAAAGCAAGAATTCTTTCTTCTTTCCTTTTTTAAGTTGATATAACTTTAATTTACAGCACATTATGTTTTAGATGAGCAGGTTTACCCTTTATCAAATATAGGATCACATACCACACCAACCACCATATTTCTAATTATCCTCCACCACTGTTCATTGCCCCCCGCCAACCCTTTGCTCCCCCACCCCACCCCCACTACCTGTTCCCCTCTGGTGACCTCAGTTCTCTCGTCAGTGTCCAAAGGTTAGTTTTTGTTTGGATTTGTCTGTTCATTTGCTTTGTTTTTTTCATATTCCACATATGAGTGAGACCATCCAGTTTTTTTCTTTCTCCCTCTGACTTATTTCACTTAGCATCATCCCCTCTCGTTCCCTCCTTATCGTTGCAAATGGCAGGGTTTCATCTTTTTGATAGCTGTGTAGTATTCCATTGTGTTTCTAGACCATATCTTCTTTATCCACTTATCTGTCTGTGGACACTTAGGTTGTTTCCACTTCTTGCCTATTGTAGACAATGCTTCAATGAATGTAGGGATGCATATATCTTTTTGAATTAGTGTTTTCATCTTGATATCTGGAAGTGGAATTGCTGGATCCTAAAGTAGCTCTATTTCTAACTTTTTGAGTAGCTTCCCTTTTCTCTGCACATTCATCAACACTCATCTCTAGTCTTTTTGATATAGCCCAGTCTCACCGCTGTGAGGTGATATCGCACTGTGTTTTCGATTTGCATTTCTTTGATAATTAATAATGATGAACATTTTTTTCAAGTGCCTGTTGGTCATCTGTATGTTCTTTGGAGCAGCGTCTTCAAATTTTTTGTTCTTATTATTGCTTTTATCTATACTTATTTATTGCTAATGGAACCAAGTATCTTTTTATACTCTAATTGGCAATGTATATTTTCTTTTTAGGTTTTCATGCTTTCTTTGTATTGATTTCTAAGAGCTCTTTGTGTAGTTCAGAGATCACATTGTATTCTGTAAAATGTCATAAAAATATTTATTTGGGGACATGCCCTTGTGGCTGGGGTGGCTGAGACACTGATATGCAGACCACATACAGCCCCATATTCGAGACCCAGGGCTGAGATGACCAACCAAAGTAAGCAGCAAAATTAATAAAGCTGTTTCTTCCTCCACCAAGGTTGCTTGTTCCTCAGTTTTGTTTAGGGTATTCTTCATCATAGAAAAGATTTTTTTTTTTTTTTTTTTTTTTTTTTAAGGAAAGGTACAGGCAGGAATGAAGACAAGCAGAGGCAGGCAGAGAGAGAGGAGGCAGTGCGTTAGTCTCTTTAGTTGTTCACTTTGGTTGTTGTCCAGGCCCCAAGTCTCACACCCGGGTCCTTGGGATGTACGTGGACTGCACCAGCGGATTTAATGCTAAACCACAGGGCTCACCTAGATCTAAGTTTTAGATCATCAAATCTGATTTTCCTTTTTTTTTTTTTTTCATGATTTTTGGAATTTGTCTTATCTACCTTTTTTCTAAGAAAAGAAAATTAGTGTTCAGTTTTTTTTCTGATACTTTTGTTAAGTTTCCGTTTTTTATCTAGATCTTTAATCTCAGTGGGATTTCTTTGGGAGTACTGTGCGCCGTAGAGGTCAAACTTTATTAGCTGCCAAACAGATTGCCTATCTGCTACAGGGACCTAGCAAAACAAAACCCACCTGTCCTAACGCTGTTTGTCTCAGCACCAAGCAATGGTTTCTCTCAGTCAGGAAAGGCAGTGGGATACTAGTTTGGTTTCAAGGAACTGGACTTTGCTAACATGCACCAGCCCCCAACCCAGATATTCCATCCTCCATGGCTTCCAAAGAATCAAGGCATCTTCATTTCTCCATGTTTTCCTTCCCCTGCCACCTAATTCAGCTACTACCTTCTAAGAAGATATTCATAGATAGATATTAAGTAACTGGGATGTCAGACACCCAATTGTGAGTACTACCGTATTTATTAGATTCTAAGATGCCATCTATTCTAAGCCACATTCCCATTTCTTGAGGTTTTCAAAAAAAAAAGGCAAATAAAAAACAAAAAGATTGATTTACAAAGTCACCTTCTAATGTAAGACACACTCAATTTGGGGTGGGGGGGGCATTAAAATGAAAAAAAAAAGTGAGGCTTAAAATCAAATAAATACCGTGCTTTGACAGCTTACCTAGTTTACTGTGGCCACTTCGTTCCAAGGAGATGGGACGTGTGTTACTTGAAACAACAGACTTGCTGGGAGACTTTCCCTGTTTGTTCCCACAAGTAAATAACACAGATAATTCATCTCATCTCTTACAGAGAACTTTGGGGGAGGGAAAACAAATCTCCAGCTTGATCATGAAAATGAGTTTTATACCATTTAGGTGAATCTAAATTGTGTCATTTTTTTTGTCATCAGCCTGTTAACTTGTCAGTCGTTAGCAGCAGCAGTAATTTATTTTTCTTCTGTGCTAGTCTTAGAGCTTTCATTTACTAGAATTAGTAAAACAGGAATAGTCACTTTGTACAAACATTTTAATTAATTTTAAATCGAAGCTTCAGTGCGCAATGTTCTGCTCCCCTAAGCCTTGGGAAGAGAAACAGGAACATAAAACACTCCCCATGTGATTCCCGAACCACCCACCCACAGTCAGAGAAACGTGGGGAAGAAATAGATGAACTCTTTCCCCGAGTATTACTTGATGCTTTTCTATTAGCATGTGTGTGTCTGTGTGTGTGTGTGCATATATACACACTCACGCACTCGTGCCTTTAAAATCTATCTCCTGTTTAATTAGCCCTTGAAGCCAGTTTGGAATTTCACAAGAGAACGTGCATTAATTGCAAACCAGGTGTCAGCCATTGTTTTGACTCTCGTACATGCGATCATACTTAATGTCCTACCTACTCTGCTAGGTGCTTTTTTAAGGGAAATTGGACCTCAGAGAAGTGTACTAGACTGTCCGAAATCACACAGCTAGTAAGGGACAGAGTAGCTTTTAAGCCCAGGTCTTTGTGAGCCAAATCTTTACTCTTTGCACGTCTGCTGTGTACCACTCCAGGTAGAGTTCGTTGTTCTAAAAACTGTCGTCTTAAAAAAACCATGTAGTTTGAGGTGTGTTCTGGTAACCTAATGGTCTCATACACCCTGGTACAGTCCTACATACATCCCAAGTTCTTGGGTTCAAGACCCAGGGCCGGGAAGAACAACCAATGTGAACAACTAAATAAAAATGAATTGTTTCTTAAAAAAAAAAAATAGTGTAGGTTTCATGATAATAAATATATAAGAAGAGTTATTAATAGGGCAGCTTTCCATTTCCCTCCAGTCTCTCAAAGGGGATCAGGCCAAGCCTTACATACTGTGATGTTCTGGGTTGAGTTATGTCTGACAATGAATCAATTTTACCCTCTAGGGAAGGTACTTTCTCCATGCAAGTCAGCCCAGTGCCCATTAGGGGGCGTTCATCTGACACTTGCCCCTTTGCCCCTAAGGGCAAAGAGCTTCCCTCTTCAACAATCTTCCACTATTTTTTTTTTTTTTTAATGTGGCTTCATCCAAGCCCATCATGTGCTCTGCTTTCAGAGAATTGGCTTTCTTTTTTTTTTTTTTTTTTTCCCCACCACTTTCCCAATAAGCAGGCAGCAAATCCATTGAAAAAAGACTCCTTTGGAATGTGGAGAACTCTCTGTCCTGACTAGTCTCCATTTTGTTGCCCTGAGTAATTGAAATAGGTCACATTTTTAAATTTGATTTCCCAGGCACCTGGTTTTAAATAAAATCCATTCTTACCTTCTGGACAATCCTAATTTATTCCACGATGTGGAATTTATGTAGAAGAGAAACAGTTTTCATATCAATAAAGAAAATAACTGCAGCTGTATTTGATCGGTTAATAAGATAGTGGTTAATTTGATTGGCACAATTAGTTCACTCTTGGAGTCGACATCAGGAACCTGAGACATGGAGATGATCCTTATGAGATGAAGAGTCTCCGCTGTAGCCCATACTCCTTCCTTTTTGATGGACACACACTTACCAAGAGTAGGAGCCTACCAAGCTGAGGATAAAATAATTCCCAAAATGAGTTCCGATCGCCCATGCCAACAGCCACACGTGAGACATGGAGTTGTTAAGTCAGGGCGCAGATTCGAGTCGTGTCAGCCTGGTGTCCCGTGGGAGCTTGATGACCCTCATCCACCTCACTGAACCCGTGGGGACCGTGATTTTTCAGTTCCACCCCGCAGCGTCATTAGGACGAGTCGATCATAATAAATGGCACGAAAAGCACTCCCTGCCTTGCCTGCGCATCGTTCGGCATGTCCTGGGTGGAGGATGCTGTTATGAGTGGCATTTGTGTGGCTGTCACAGTGGCCAGTTGTCTAGTGGAATAACGCTCTGCATTCTCGGTGGTCAGAGTCCCCAGCCGAGACCACCTCCCCATGCAAAGGACACCGAAGGACACAGCCTGTGTGTGACTCGGTGCCCTATGACTTGCAGCTGCCTGCCCTGTCCTGTGCAGCGGGAACGGACAGTACTCGAAGGGGACGTGCCTGTGCTACAGCGGCTGGAAGGGCGCCGAGTGTGACGTGCCGGTGCACCAGTGCATCGACCCTGCGTGCGGGGGCCGCGGCTCCTGCGTCGACGGCAGCTGCGTGTGCGCCGCCGGCTACAAAGGCGAGCACTGCGAGGAAGGTGAGTGGACCCTGGGCGGGGCAGCCGGCCCAGGAGGCTTGGGCAGGCGCGGACCTTTGCCAAGGAGCCCGTTCCGGTGCGCATTTTGTAAAGGAATGAAAGTCAGCATTTTAAATAGAAAGCTTCACCCGCTGAGCTGTGATGGACTTTGGAATCTGTGGAATATCCAGAAAACTCAGAGGATGGTTCTGGAAGGAATGTTTCCATTTACTCTTCTGGGCATTGCTTTTCTTTTCTCTTTAAATTGCTTTCTCTGCTGTTTGTCTTCTCTTTCTTTCTGCTGGTCCCCAGCCTGCTCTGTATTTCCTTCCTCCCCCTTGCCTTCTCCTGCTCCACTGAAAATTTTCTAAGTTGGGAATTACTGATGCTATCCAGGAAAAAAAAAAAATTCCTCTTCCTCAGGTCTTCCCCAAAGTTTGTTTGTTTTTTTTTCAATTGATCCTGGAAAAGAACCAACATATTTACATGTTCATGTCAATATCGCAACAAAAATAAATAGCCATAGAGAGCTCTCCAGCTGGAAAGACTACATCCAGATAGGCTTGTTGTTTAGAGACACCCTTTAGGACATTATCCTACTTACTCGATCACACAGGGTTAGAGCAGCATAGACATACAGCTCGGGGGAGGAGTGGATGAATCTGGAATCTCTTACCATAGCATGCACACACTGACAGGACCTCTCGCACACCTGGAGGGTGTGAGAAGTTCAATCCAATCTGATAAAACGTGACCAGGGAGATCGGGAGAGGGAGCATTGAGTGTGAGTGCAGGAACAGAGGGAAACAGCCCTTCTGAGGATATTCAGAAGCCCACTCTGACCAGAGCTGGTTCCCCAGGTTAGTGCTTTCAGAAGAGCTGTTTCCTACCAAGGTGTGTGCAGACCTTTAAGTCAGGCAATCCACCAGGCTTCTGCTCAGCCTTTCCCTCTGTACTGACCCTTCCAGAAGATGGTCTTGACTGCCTATCGATTGCTTCTCCCCATAGGAAAAACCAACCACAGTTGGTAGGGAGGTAAAAACCTAGGTCCTCACCTGCTCCCTACCTTTGACTCAGTCCGTGTTCCCAATGAACACCCTCTCCAAGTCACCCGGTGAAATTCCCCATGTCCTCAGTCAGCCCTTTCCTTCCGCGTGCTGGCAGGAAAAGAAGTGTCCACTCTCCCCACCTGAACGTAGGAGAAAGGTGACATTCACTGCCTGCCCTGTGTAAGACACCTTGAGAAGCCCATCCTGGGCATCCCCATAGAAAGGATCCTGTGGGCACCATAGGCTTGTGCTTTCTCAGCTTTTAAGTGCCCAGCCGATAAGGAGGGACCGCAGGTGCTGTGAGTGGCCAGGCACTAGTGGATCTGTTCTCCCCTCCATTTAACATGTGGATCATGCTGGTCCTCTCCACGAAGTACTAAGACTAGTTTAGCCTTAGATACACACACAAATGTTCCCTTTGTGAGATCTCCCATTTTATTGGTTTTAGAAGGCTGGCAACGGCCAACTTCTATGACTCTATTCTTCTATTTTCCAGTAGTTTAGTGGTGATGCCCATAAGGGGGCCCAGAGTAGTGACCCGCCCACCCCCCCATCGCCAGTCTCCACTTCCTTGCGTCTGTACTTTCCCTCTGCTATAAAGGTAACCTCCTTCTGTCTCCTTCCTAAAACGAAACTGAGAGTTTAGACAGAGGGCGCACTGATAACAATAACCATCATGCTGGGAAGCTTCAAGTTCCTGAAGATTAATGGGAGCAAAACTGCATTTGTTGAAAACTTGGGAGAGGCCAGTAATAGGACAGGAAAGGTGAAGATGACTTTTTTACGGAGGAAAGGGGATAGAGTAGTGACATTGATTGTCTTCTAACATTTTCCCTGCCGTTAAGATGGTGCCTAATCTGTGTCAGTGGAATTTCAAGTCATTTCTCAACTTTTTTACTCTCCCAATCAGTCTTATTTAAATGCTCAGAATGAATTAACCATCCAACAAAACAAGGACTCCACGTACATCATTATAAAAGGATGAAATCTCTTCTATTGATTTCTGCTACCCAAAACGAATGAGCCAAAGTGATTCATATGCTGTTTTCAAAATAGGAAATGGAATCAGAAAGTCTGGGTCAGCACTTTTTCTTCCATTTAGCTTTTTTATTTCTGATATTCATCATAGTCATAACAGTCAAACAATTTACCTGAAATGGCTATGGCAATGAAATCAATAGTTGCCATCCTCCATTTTTGCTGCATAAACGTTGTTGTACTATTAACAAATTTGCACAAGAAAATGAAAGGGACATATTCATGAGGCTTCATTCAGTGGTGGTCAGGAGAGTGGCAAGGTGACAAGAGAGGAGCTGACATATTAGTTTAGGTCCGCCATGTTTTCATGTCAGTTTCATGGTGGAGTCATTCTTCAATGACATTTAACTTCATAAATGTAATTCATGGTTCTTCAGGGGCTTATAGTACATATGGTTTGTAAAACTCCTTGACCTCCTTTTTGATCCTGAGGGATAGAAATTGCATTCCAACCCTTTTTTTGTCAAACCTACAGAGGACCCAAGACTAAATGGGTTCTAATGATTTCAGCTGCCAGGGGCTGGTGTTAACACAGCACATGGTAGTTAGCTGGGAAAGGCCACTGTCTCTCTTTCAAGTATAACACTGTTTCTATTTATAAATCTTCGTAAAATGCCATAGTTCCTCCTGCCCGCTAAAGACTCTGAGGGCACAGTCACAAAACCATCTTAGGAAATTGGAACCGAATTTAAAATTCATTGTGAAACTGCTACTCTTAGCATCTGAATTTAGTCAACCTCTCAGCAGCTGTAATTATATACCACAAAGGGCATATTTACGGGTTTCTTGACCAGAGAAAGGGTTAGCTCATATTTCTAGATACAATAAATGGTTCTTTTGATGACATTCCACTCCTGGCTAATAAATCTCAGTGGATTTTCTTCCTTCATACTATAATTCAGGATAGAGAAGAGAGGGCTAATTTATCTGGAAGAAAAATGCCATTTTCTTTTTTTCCATGTATTACCTTTTAACATCATCCATTTAAGAAACTAGGTTATGGTATGGGTTTGAATTTTTTGCACGTTCCAAGTTGTTGGCCCCTCATACACATTTTAAATGGCTTATTATAGATGGAGGGTAATTTTTGAGCTACATAGCACAGGAGATAATTCTGTGTATGTTTTGATTTTGCTCTATTCGAAATGGGGACAGAGTGGGAAAAAAAAAAAAAAAAAGAACTTCCGGGATTTCTTTTATTAGAAGATTATGGACAAGATTGGTTCTGAAGGAGTTAGTTCATATTTTGCAGATCCCAAATTGCACAGCATTCTTCCCACAAGCAAGAAGTTGTTAGCACCATTTCTCCTACTTGTCAGTCCTTCACACTGAAAATGTGTCTCATTAACGACAAACACTTGTAGCAAAGTCTGTCTTTCATTCTTGCAGCCATTGTGTGTTGAATTCCTACTGTTTACCCGCAACTGTGCTAGAGACAAGACGCCAAGGGCTTCGCATGGCCTCTGTGTAAATATCTTGCATGTTTGAACCTTTCCCTTCAGTTACATTCACGTGTGCTTTGCCATCCTAAGTGCAGCAAATTCGAAGGGATCAGGTCATCGGAAACTGTCGTCCCCAAGACAATGAGCCACATGAAAGTGATTATAACTAGAGCTGCTGACTTCGTCATCAACACCTCAGAACCAGTAATAAATGACTGTAAATCACATTTTTAAGCATGTATTCCTTGTTAAAAAAAAAAAAAATACTGGCAGCTCACATAGCTTTGAACTGATAATCATAAATAATATTTTCCCAGGCATTTGTGTAGGAGATCCTAAGAAGCATCTCTTCATACTGAAAGTTCGTATTTTTGGCCTCAGGGGAAGGGTTCTCTCTGGAAACTTTTTGGAATATTGTGGTCTCCAATAAATCCAACTTCTTGAAGTCTGACAACCCCTAGAATGAAGTCGTTTGTGTTGTGGCTCACGAGAATAATTCAGACTTTGGAGTCCATGTATCATTGATTTGAAAGCACACCATTATTCTGGAGGCTGCAAGAGAAGAGGCAGAAGACACTACGCAATGGAGAGCCGGGGTCCCAAGAGCTCCCATTTCACTGTAAGGCTGAACGAGTCAGAGGCCATGCATCGGCATTGGGCAAAGAGGGAAATCACAGGCTTCCTGGAGAATGTGACCTGCAGGATGGCCCAGCAGCACACAGGGGACTGAATTGTACTCTCAGCGCAGTCCAAAAAACCTCAAGAAATGAATTTCAAATGGGTCTCAGGCTGGCCGTGCCCCCAGATGCTGGCAGAAGCTCTGCTTTATCTCGGCCAATAGGTCTGATTTCCAAGCTGTTACATGAGGGCAAAGTATGGCTTCATCAGATACGGTGATAAGCCCTCCCTATTTCTCTGTGCTCTGTATGGCAACCTCTGCAAGACACCATTCGCCATTCAGATGCCATGATGTGGGGACTCCCTCTTCTCCAAAGGCCATTGCATCATGTCCTGGGACTGCCTAAGGGAGCTGGTCATCTCTCAAGAGCCTTGTGTTTCCAGCATTTAGCTTGGATGGATGGCCAAGTTTTTGCTCATCCAAAAAGTGCTGCCCTCAAGCACTGGTCTTTACAGCTTACTCTTTTCCTCATCTGGCAGTGATGACAGAGTAATCATCTTCATGTCACCTAAATGATTGGGTATCTGTTCTTATTATGAAGATGGCCAAGCAACGAGATCATGGCAAGAATAACCAGGACTGGAATCTGACCCTGAACTCACCTGATCACCAGTCTGAGGGAAGGCCAAGACCCAGCCCGAGGAGCATCTCTCCAGTCCACTCACCTGTAGAGACAGGTCACCCTTTTTCATTTCCATACTCAACTTAAGTCCTTTTGCACATTTACTAACTCATTCCGTAGATAAGAGCTCAGAGAATGGAGACTAATTTTAGACTTAGCCTAAGTGAAACTTATAGGAAAGTGACTCATTTATGAATTTCAGTGGTTTTCTTTTCACTCGTCTGTTACCCGCTGATGTCCAGTATCATGATGTTAGAATGAGCTTCTCTACTTTTCTGTCCTATGGAGAGAGATACATGGTGATACTGTAGCGACACCGATGGTATTCGTGTTCCAGTGTCAAAGCTCTGATACAGTCAATGTGTCTAACTCCAAGGTTCTCAGTGTTGGATGACTCCTCCATCTGAGTCCTCCTAACTATGCTTGAGAAATGACCTTTTATTCTCTTATATTCTCTTCATGTTTCAGGTCTGGTGTTTTGGCAAAGTCTTTCACTTGTTTGGGGAAGTCTTCAAGAACCCACAGAAGTATGATACAGTCTCCTCCCTCTGCTTCCAAGTGGATAGGAATCGGTGCACCGCGGGTGGTTCCGCTGCAATCTGGGGTCTCGTGGCCCATCCCCCATGAACGACTCATTCTTTTTCTCTTCTTTTTTTGTTTTTCTTTTCCAGTTGATTGCTTGGACCCAACCTGTTCCAGCCATGGGGTCTGTGTCAATGGAGAATGCCTTTGCAGCCCTGGCTGGGGTGGCCTGAACTGTGAGCTGGCGAGGGTCCAGTGCCCAGATCAGTGCAGCGGGCATGGCACTTACCTCCCGGACACAGGCCTCTGCAGCTGCGACCCCAACTGGATGGGTCCCGACTGCTCCGTTGGTAAGCCCAGAGGTTTTCTCCTCACTTCCCACGGCTCCCACCCCAGTGCGCCTTCCATGAGCCCAAACAAATGGGAATCTGCTTCACTTAATTGGCAGGTTGAGGGATGCCAGGCAGTTGCATAGCGACTCTCTTCCTGTCTTCTTAGTTGTCAAATCTGCGGTCCTGAGAAGCAGCCAAAAGACCGCTTCATAGTTTCTTCTGCCTCTCTGGTTCCATCACTGCAGATGGACCAGGGACTTCCAGCGGCATGACTGGTTTTCTTACCTACACTCCCCAAAAGAACCAGACCACCCACAGAATGGCACAGCCTCTAAGACACAAACGAGGCTCCCTGAGGTGCTGGGTGACCACCTTAGCAAGGTGGACAGTGCTGCAGAGGAGGAAAATAATGAAGTTTGCGCTGTACACTTTATTTTCCTGCAATTAAGAATATATGTCTGCCTTCCTAAGTGACCTGACAGTGGAACCGTTCAGCACTTCAAGCCAGCAGGCCCAGCCTCCCTGAGAATGGCCCCTTCACAGTCGAGGGCTTAGCCAAGCGAGCGAGCGTGCCGCCCGCTTCCTCCGGGTAGTGAGACAGCTGTCAGATTGCCATGGCAATCGGGAAGGGAAAAGATGCGAGCTTTACCTACAATGGGAAAGAAATGAATATTTCATTCCCAAAAAGGAAAAAAAAGAAAAAGAGAAGAGTCAGTTAAAAGGGGCTATTCCGGGATGTCTTCTCAGCCCACTTGACGCCAGCTTCCAGGCTCATGCCCAAGGCCCATCTCTGTGGAGGATGGGGGAGGGGAGCCCGAGACCACCGGCCTTCCCAGGCCACCCCTGCTCCAGACAGGCTGTGACTCGGAGTCTCTGACCCACCGGGTCTGCTTCCCCCGTCTCTGGCAGGACCAGCCGTGCTGCCCTTAGTAGTCTGTTGTGAGGATGAATGTCTGTCCTCGAGTGAGAGGTCTGAACGCCAGAGAGTGCATATCTGTCTGTCTGTCTCCCAACCACAAAAGACTTTGAGCTCCTTTGAGAAAGAGGCTGTGTAAATGCAGCATAATTCCTGCAGGTCACCACCAAGGTGGCCAATCTAGGGGACGGGTGAGTGTTCAGCCATCGTGGGGCTAGAGCTGCTGGGGCCCCTGGAGTCCATTCAGGCTCTCCAAGGGGGAAGGGACCCAGCCGTCTGGGGCGTTAGGGCCCACAGACATTTTCTCAGGACACCTTCCGGGTGGATGGCCACTGTCTGACCTCCTCCAGGGATGGTCTCACGCTCCAGACTAGAGGCTCTCCCCCTCTTGTGATCATCCAAACCACCTGGAGATGTGTTCAGTCCAAAATCTCAGAATTCTGCATCTGGAGGCCCACCTATCTAGAGGCACATGAATTTGCATCCCTAACAAGTTCCCGGATGACAGTGACGCTGCTGGTTCAGGGACACACTTTGGAGAACCACAGCTCTAGAAAATGGCTTCCAATAACCAGACGCCCAGCCAGGGTAGAGACAGGTCTCCCAAGGTGTCACGGCGCCTGGGCCTCGGGGCCTGCTCCTGGGCCCCAGGCCTCCCGTGGGTTTCACCAGCTGTGGTGTTGAGCTGTAATAATTGTTTTTCTTCCAGAAGTGTGCTCAGTAGACTGTGGTACTCACGGCGTCTGCATCGGGGGAGCCTGCCGCTGTGAAGAGGGCTGGACAGGCGCAGCTTGCGACCAGCGTGTGTGCCACCCCCTCTGCACTGAGCACGGGACCTGTAAAGATGGCAAATGTGAATGCCGAGAGGGCTGGAATGGTGAACACTGCACCATTGGTAGGCAAACGGCAGGCACCGAAACAGGCACATATTGCTTTCTTTTCATAAATCGTAGATCGATAGTGATGGCCGAGCATTGCCATGGAGGGTTTCTCCAGGGACACGAGTGCTCACCAACCTTCCTGCTGCCTCTCCAAATCTCTGAGGGGGTAGAGAAGGGAAAAGCAAGGTCCCCCCATTGGAAAAAGCTTTCCCTTCTTCCTTCCACACTTCCAGATTGGGTGGACGGGGACCACACCAGATAACGAGATCCTTCAAATGGCCCCTCGTCGGGAGGGAGAAATGTACATGCATGGGAAATGGCCAGGGTCTGGAGGTTTCAAGTACCCGCAAAGGACAGCGGTTTGCAAGTCTCCCCTTTTGTTGAATCCTCTCCCAGCCAACTGGATCACAGCATCCCTGCTGGCTGAGAGTAGTTGAGCTCACTCCTTTTAGACAGGTTAGGTGCAGACAGATTCCCATGTTCGTGGGTCACCAGATGCCACTGGACCTTGGGCCCCTGACCCTCCCCAATGCCCCGCCACCGGGAAAGGTCTGCCCCTCTGCTCCCATTCCAGTCCCACTCAGTTTCCTCGTCGTATGAGCTTCTCGACCGAGGAATTTTTTTAAAAGGTCATTTTCTTTGCTGGGACATCATTATTTTCCAGTTTCCTCCGTTTTGTTTCTGTCCTCGTTGTGGTTCGGGGGGCTGGACTAACTGTACCCAGTTACCCTTTTAATGGGAGAGATGGTTTTCCACGTCTCTCAGGCACCTGGGATTGCAAAGTGGTCCGTTTGAACCTCTTTGGACCTCCAGTTGTTGCTTTGGTGGTTTAATTAAGTCAGACTTAGGATAGGTTTCATGCCAAATGCCTAAGCTGCTTGCTGGCAAGGAAGGTCTTAGAGAAGTCTCCACCCAAATTCCTGGCTTGCCCCCTTGAAGGTGGCTTTTAAAACTTGCTAACAAGGTGGGGGGCCCTCCCCTCTGTCCTTGCCCCCAAGCCCCAGAATCTGGACCCACCCAGAAGGAGAGACAAGGTGAGGAGCTTGTCCAGGGCTAGCTCAGGAGATCAGGCTCAGTTTCCCATGCTGTTCATTTGGGTGCTTATGCAGAATCAAGTTCACTCTGCATTACATCCCCTCCTCACCCCATTTCCATCAAATTGGGCATCAGAGGGGCAGCAGGCCGGCCGCCTAGCCAGGCCTGTGGACGCAGCACTGGGACCCTGCAGGGACCATCTGTCGGTGGTGAATTGTTTTTGCAGTCTCGCAATGACACTCCAGATCCTGTTCCCCTGTAGCCGCTTTCATCGCCAGTTCCCTGCAGAATCTGGGGAGAACCAGGGGAGGGGTGTGCATTGGCCTCCACCAAGATAGCTTCCAGCTCCTATTAACAGCTTCCAGGGTGCTCCTCCTGATGAACTTTTGCATGCCCCATTTATTTAAATAAGACTGCCCCCATGCCCGTAATACTTTCATTGTCCCCAAACCCGAAAAAAAAAAACATGCTCTTGGCAACCAACAACCTTTAATTCAGAAATCCTGCTTTCTTCCAATGTGCAGAGCCTGCCCTTATCTCCCACTGAGGGTTCTGTGCCCCCCTGTGACGCCTCTTTTCTCTGCTTCCTCTTCCCCATCTTTACTCTGGGAACAGCTCAGTGCCAGGGCAGAGGCTGGAAAACTGGGTGGCAGAGCCAGGCTGGCCTGCTGCCTGCTCTTCTCTGGCTTACAAGTTAAGACACATTGTAAATTTCTTAAGGGTTGAAAAAACTCAGAAGTATTTCCTGACCCTTGACAGTTATATGAAATTCAGACATCAGTGTCCATTAAACCCATGTCAGGAGCAGCCAGCCACCCCACAGCCCCCAGCCATGCAGTGTCCGCAGCTGCCTGCGTCTGAGTGTTGGGATTTCTAGCCCAGTCATTGCTTCTCTGGCTCTTGACAGAAAGAAATCAGCCACGCCCTAAATTAGAGAGTTGGCTCTAGTCTTGATGGAGAGAGCGTTGGGTCAACATTCACGTTAGGAGCAGGACCCCAGTTGTGAGTAGAAGCATATCGGGGTCCAAGAAAAATGCAGAAGGGCCAGATGCGTAGCGCGGCAGTGGAGAGAAAGCAGTAGTAGGGCTCACAAGTCTCTCAAGTCTGTGAAAAATGAGATGGAGCGATGACAAGGTGGGCCTCCGCAGACAGTGTTGAGAACATGGCCTGCAGAAGAACTCGGGAGATGTTTCTTACTCATCGGCCCTTTGGGCGAGATGAATTGGGAAAAGGTGTTCGTGCTACTTGAAGTGTCTGGTTCAAGTTTCACATCTCGGAGAGTTTGCATACTGGAGTGCCAGAGGGACACAGCAAGAGCAAAGGTACATGCCAAGCTGCGTTGAAGGAGGGCGAACGAAGCCGAAGGAGGAAGGCATTGTCTCGGGAAAGTCTCATTCAGAACTCTGACCTCGTGCTTCTTGAGTTTGAGGAGAGCTATAAAGACTTTATCACCAAAGTCTTGTCTCGGGAGAAATTAGGGTTCTGTGGTTTTCTTAGTTGGATAGAGGCCATCTCCTCATAGTGATGTTCACTGAATTTTGCTCAAAAAACAAAAACAAAACCAAAAAGGGTAAATGTGCCTTGGTGGCTGAGAGTCACTATTCAGAATCTAGAGCTGTTCATATGCGTCTAAGTGCTTCTGGTATTTTGCAACCTCCAGCTCCAGAGCTGTTTTCCTGGAGTTTTAGTCTTTTATTTTGAGCAGACACTCCTGTCAATTCATTTTGAGTAAATGCCACTGTTTCCAAGCCCAGAATCAGCCCTCCTCGGGGACACTGCCCGTCGGAAAGGAGAGATTGTTTGGCCCTTCGCAAGCAGAGCCTCCAGTGCTATATTTTGGAAATAGAAAATAAATCAGAATGAAATGACAGCTAATCTACAAACCGTGCATATTGGGAGGTTTGGGCTAAAGCAGAGAGCTTAGGGTTGGGGTACACGGGTGGTCTGTTGCCTGTTTTCTAAAGGTCAGCGGGTGGTGATTTTCTGAGGGTCGCTGCAAATAGTCAGCTGCTCAGTTCGCCTGTCTGCCCCGCACATTTGTCGTGTTATTGTGTTGTTTTGCTGAAGGAAGCGAGAAGGTAGTTGGGGGGTGAGGGGTTAGGATAAAAGCACAGACTTTTTCAAAGAGTCATACTGTCAGTCAGGTTTGTGTAAGGAAATGTAGTGCATCCTGCCAGAGACTTAAAAGTAAGGTATCGTGTTTCAGTGTTTACTGTAGAGTTAACTTATCAGTAGACTGGATTCTACGAAGTCATGATTCCTTTCTTACCACTTTCTAACATGTTAAATACAAGGGACCGCTGGCAATCTACAGAACTGTGTGAAGGAGACATGCACTTTGAATCCAAATCAACTGTAATTCATGATGTGTCTTTGGAATATATTAGCATTATTGGATAGGATGCAGTTGACTCTTAAGAATTAATTAGAAGGCACATTGTGTGGTGAGAATAGTTTCAAACAGAAGCCTGAAATGGGCTGCTGCTCCTGCCCCGGCAACCCCACGATCACCCCTTATTAAAACTGGAGGGCTAACTTCCGAAGGGCATCCAAAGATTAGAACACTAGGCCATAAAGCAGTCATAAAATAGATCAGATATTCCCATGAACAGTAGTAAACTCAATAGCATCTTTTAAATTAAAAAGAAATAGAGTAGACCTTAGTATGTTTTCCCAGCAGAATAGTTGGGCAAAATACCGGGAGGACCAGCGTTCAGATTGCCAGGGAACGCAAGGAGGCACGCTAAATGCTAATTGAGGATCGTTCCTATTATCTTCTCACTGTGGACCGCTCGTCCATCCATTCTGAGTAACACAAACTAACACACCCACAGAATAAACACACCAACGCTAGGCACCGGCCCTGGGTGAAAGCTTTGGTATCTGTGTAGTGAGCCATGTCTCTAATGGTTATTCCAACTTGTTTATTTTGGCCGTGGAGCCCTGACCTCCAGCGGCATGTCAGAATGCAGAGGACTCAGTATGCAGGACCGTGTGGGGCTGAATGGCCTGCCCAGGTGCCATGAGTCCAAACAGCTTTCCTTTCCCTCTGTCGCACTGGGACCCATCTATTTGTCCTCTTTAATTTGGTTGGGGAAAGAAGTAGGTTCTTGTGATGTTAATAAGGAAAATGAATCTTTACCCAAGGTGAAACCAGCCGTGCGACAGTCTGATGTACTGATTAAGTGATTGTCATCAGAAGTAGACAGGGTCACAGTCCAAGAGGGAGACAGCTTCAGGACTGCAGGGAACAGGTTGGGACAAAAGCGGCTGTCAAAATTAACCAACTTCAGACAGAGTACAGCTGTTTCTGCATCTCATTGCCTTTTCACTCTAAGTTATGGAAACTTTTTTTTTTCCTTGTAGCTATTATCCTTAAACATTTGAGCTTTCGCGACTCAAGTTAAAATGAAATTAGCCGCTGTGGAACCGTCCTTACCCCCCAGGTCTGGGGAAGCAGCTAATTCTCTGACTGGTTAATTAACTTATTCCTCTTGGGGGCTCTTATTGGAACCAAGCCTTGGAGTGCCATCTTTTTTGGAAGTGAAAACCTGAAGTGATGGTCTTTCATTGTTGAAGATTATAGGAAAGCAAAAGATATCCAACTGCTGATTATTCTTCCCTGTAGTTTGGCCCAAAGATGAACTTTCTTATGGGAGCCCATCATGTGCCTAGAATCTTCTGAGTCTGGTAAGGGCATTCTTCCCTTTTTTCCTACCCAAACCCAGAACAGGGATGGGAAGGTAGCAGTTACAGAAAGGTATTTTCACCTCACTGAAAAAAGTAAGGTAAAATGAAAGGCAAAAAAAATGCTTTATACGTCGTGAGATTCTTATCACTGAAAGTGTTTTCTTTCTTGGTCTAGATAAAGAAGAAGGGCTTTCCGCATCACTTGTAAGACTGGATAGCTGTAAAAAGCTCATCCTAGCATTATGGCCCAGACATTCTCAGTTTAAATGGAAACATTTTCTGTATCGTTTCCTCTGTGATTTGCTCATGTGTACCCATGAAAGGAAGCACCCATCTAAAAAGAAAAGAGGGTGTCTTAGTCTTCGTGTTTTAGTTCTGTGGGATGTGGGACCTTCATTGTTTGCACATCTTCATATGTGAGATGATGAGCCCATTGATAGACGAGTTTGTGGCTCACAGTGACAGGCCCAGACTCAACAAATAAATACTTGATATGTGGGATTGACTTCACAAAAGCAAAGAACTAAAGAGTTTGAACTCTTGGAGTACATGAGTGAGAGGCAGAGTGACAGTCCCAAAAGAAAGAAAAACGTGAAAGAGTAAGACCTGTTGAAAAAGATGGATGTAATGCCCCATTGAATATAGCAAATGCTGTCATCCTTGAATTATTGCAGAGACTTGACGTGTTTTCCAAGTCTATAATTCAGATTCCACCATATGCTCTAACGACTTTACCTTAGATGGAAAGGAACACCAAGAGGGGGATAGAGAGCTGAGCGCCCTTAGATATTGATGATGGACACTATCTGATTCATTGTGGTGTCATGAAAAATAGATTGATGGAGGATGGAAAGATCTATGCCCAGGACTTGACTGCCATGAATATTCTGGGTGCCCTTGGAGAGAAGTCATCCAGCCTTCCTAGCCTCAGTTGATGGGACTGGACCACGTAATTGCCTTCCAGAGTGTGGCCCACAAACATGAGCTGCTTTCACTGGTGTATACAACTGTATTTTATTGACTAGCTATGTAGAGCTTTTAAAAATCAGTATTCAGAAAAACCATGACTAGTTCATCACACTCATGATGATACTGATATTATTGCTTAGGGATAGGGCAAAAGTGGGTAGCAGTGTTAGGCCTGAGTAAATTTAAAGAAAAATATTAAGTAAATAACAGAAGCAGATATTGCAAATATCACCATGAATGCAATATGTGATTGACTGAATTTAGAACACCCTTGGATGAGGTGATCTCTAAGGACCTGCCCATCTCCAGAATTTTATTACTTTTGATGCAGATGAGTAGACCAGTCTGTAACAATCAAACCTTTCTCTCTTCTGTGAGGGGTAAGGACGGTTTCCCAGAACACACGATACATCCGAGGGTTAGGTATGGCCAAGTATTGGCTCAGCTGATGCTGCATTGTTCAGTCTCTGAGAGTGAATGCTGCTTTCTAAGTTTCTCAGTTCATCTGTTCACCTCCACTTTCAATTTTAGCTCGTTCACCTAGGGGATCTTTTTTGTGGCTTGGAAAACTCTCTTACACTTTCTGAATAATCAAACTCCACTTTGCCCATTAATATTTATGTGTTAATAAAAAGAGATCGTGTGAAAGTAGAGGTGCATCCATCTATATCCACTTCACTTGAATCCAGGGCAATGCAGATATGATAGTGAAATACAGGTTTTTGTGTCACTCCCTAAGATCTAATCCTCGACTTTGTCGTAACTTCTATGTACCTCAACCTCTTTGTCTATAAAATAGAAATACAAGTCCTGTCTATTGCATAAGTTATAGATGAAGTACTTGTCATGGGACCCACTATAAAGTCAGAGCCAAATAAATGAGCCAATATCCTCCTCACCCCCTCATCATCACCATCATGATTTACTTCCAATATAAGATGATTTAAAGGGCAAGGAAGGCTTATGAAAATTAACTTCTCATGAAGATACTTCTGCTACCTTCAATCTCCCTTTCATTCATCAGCCTCCAGTCCATCACGTTGTTAGCAGCTGGTCAAAATTACCACCTATCCATGATCTATTTCCCTAACAAAAATTCGTTCTATAACTTGCTAGCATCTGGAGACACACACACACACACACACACACACACACACACACACACGAAAGGTTCAGACAGGAATGAAGTGGGTAGGGAGGCAGGAAGACAAAGAAGGAAAAAGCATTTGATTTATTTTATTTAGTTGTTCATCTTGGTTGTTCCCCTTGGCCCGGGATGCAAACCCAAGTCCTTGGGATGGACGTGAACTGTTTCCAGGGGCCTTCTCCACTCAGCGACTAGGGTGTGTCAGCATCTGGTTCTTACAGAGAAACATACCTGTCTTACCTGGAATTGAACCTGCTTATTTTGCCAAATAGCCCAGACGTGTATGAAATCAAATATCTGAATATCCTCCTGCAAATAGAATCTTACTGCGAAATTAGGTTTTGATATTTTCAACCAAAGTTTCTCAGATGAGATCTCTTGGGTGTCTTCTGGGGGAGCTAAATGTATGACAATGTGTTTCTAATGCTGAGTTTCATCTCTATGAAAACAAATTTCCTTGGAAGTATTAGCGCAGCATTCTGTCAGTTACTTTAAGCCAGTGTTTCTCAACCTTGGGACCGCAGACCTACTCTTGAGGCATGTGGGCAGAGACTGTGCTCCTTCAAGAGGGGATGTGGTATTTCTCACGGTGGAAGGTGCAACCGAGTCGGTGTCATTCAGGAACACCCCTTCCCCGTTCTCCCCACACTCGCCTTCCTCGTGATCCTGGTTCTCAGAGGTTGTATCGGCGCTTGCTCTGTGCGTCAAGGAATAACCCAACTCTCAGCTTTGATTCCATTGCGTGACACACGTGCCTTTTAAGAGAATCAAAATTCACACTGATTATCTGTCTCTATTCAGCCCAGTAAACTTGATAATCACCCTCATTCCTTCCACACTTGGGGTCCTTGAAGCATGACCCACAATTAACATCTGGGGAGTCTTTGCAATTCCTTGGCTTATCTCCTGGCTTAGCAAGAGCCGCGCAGTGTATTCCAGATGTTTAAGGAAGAAACAGATTTCTCATTTCCTCCCAGGTTGCCTGCCTAATGGGGATCGATCTTCTCTTCTCCCCGCCCACTTCCCTCCGAGCATTCCACTTCACCAGCTTGCCTTTATTTCTTGTGGAAAAGGGGTACCATCATTTTGCAACCTGCCAGAGTCGGTGTATTGCTCTCCTCCTCGTCCTTTCCATCATGCATGCATTGCTGGGCATTGTTAGACTCGCAGGCAGCCTCGCTAACACTGACCAGCTCTGAGCTGCTCCCCGTGTGAGGACTAAAGACAGAAATCAGACAGACTAGCAGTGAGGGGAAATTTAAGTTATTTCATCATAAACATTCCCAGGATAATTAGAATGGATTAAATTACAAGAGAAAATGCATTTAGTTAATCTTTCTCCTAATTAAAAATATATCCCTAGTTTTAAGTAAAGTGTTTGTTTTTAAAAACATATTTTCATTGTAATCTGTAAGGGGGAAGCCTGTTTGGTCCTCAGTGGAAAAGGCAACATCTGCAAAGTAATTAAAAGCTACCAACTGGTGTTTTTTCATTATTAAGGTCCTTGAGGAGCCGGCTCAGTCTGTTCCCATAGTTTTCACCATGGGGTTCTCCACATGACTTCATTCTGGGGTCCGGAGTCTGGTTTCCCATGGTCCAGTGTCTGGGGTTCAGGTTCCATGGCCTGGGGCCCAGGGTCCATCATCCGTGAAGATGTGCTGGATTCTTCCTAGTCAGCAAGTGTCGGGAGGAGATGAATTCAGCAGAGGTTACATACTTTTCCAAGGGAGCTAAGAGAAGTCACAATGACATGAATAAGTGACATAAGTCTCATAAAATAGCTACAAGAATAGTGCTTCGTAGGTTCCAGTCTAAGCCCTATGGAGCCCACATTGCCTGAACCTGATCAGTCTGCCCCATAGACACTCCCATCTCTCCAGTCCCAGGGCTCATCCCAGCTGTAAAACTCCCTCCCTCCTCTTCTCCAAGCATCTCTAGACATTTCCAAGGATGTCTCACATTGTCCTCTTTGGGCTATTCAGGTTCCTCAGGGCTCAGTCCCTTCCTTGAGGCCTGAGGTCTACAAGCTTCACTTAGGAGACCCACAAGTAATTCTCCTGCGGCCAGGGTGGGTCCAGGTGTGGTCTTCCGTGACCGCCAGCACCTTCAGTGCCTATTCCACGGACGTCTGCTTTGCTTGCACAGTGTTTGCCTCATTCCCCCACCCTGGAGAACTTTGCCAGTTGATTTCACTTTCTTTGAAAAACCAAACAAAAGACAGCAACTACAGTACAACATAGGCCTTCATTTTTTGCCTGTTGTTCCTCTCCTAGACACCGGGCTTTTGTCCCAGGGTTGGGGGACAGAACAGACACCCTAGGATCCTTCGTTGTGCCTCCTCTCCCCTCCTCCTGAGACTCTCTCTGTAGACCCCGGGGGCCATGTGGGTGCTTACCAGTTCCTCAGACACAGCCAGGCTCTGAGTCCAGTTTAGACCCCTCTCATCTTTTCCACCTGCTCTTTAAGAAAATCTTATTCTTCCTCATCTGAGTGAAGGGTTGCCTCCGTTTTCAGCCAGCTCAACCACAAGTGGAAGAGCCCTGTGATCTTCTTCCCACATAATAATTGTGTCACAGGAGGCAAGGAAAGGGAACTGCTCCCCTAGTGCCTGGAAGTTTCTGCCATGACTCTGCGCCTGCTGGCTGCGGCCAAGCACACAACTCATTGGCAAGCAGCCCAAACCATGCGTCACAACACTGCAGCCTCCAGGCCCCAGAGAAGGGAAGGGCTAACCAAGGGTGTGGAGACCACAAGTCCCTCCTGACTGCTATCCAGCAGGCCTAATAAAGACCGGGAATCCCGGCCACGCATTTCAAGTCGGCCTACAGCAGCACCTGCTCGAACTGGCAGTGAAGTTGGTTAGAGCTGGGACGCGAAGGGTCATCAGTCTAAAGCTGTAAGCAGACTAATGGGCTCTGATTGGGTGTGAATTGCATTTCTTTATTTTTTTTAATTATGCTTTCATGTCAAGAGACGTCGCCAGACAGCCCCGTCTAGCTATCTGCAAACCGGTCTAGGGGCTCCGTGCGGTGGAGCGGGGCCGTGGGGAAAAAGATGATAAAATATCCACCTCATAAGGACAGAGGAAATGCTCGGGCTGGATTTGGTTCCAACAAGTTAGCAAGCTGCTCATCACAGAACAGCTGCCGCCTCTGAAACATACTCCCTGTAACGACACAATGCTCAAAAGTCGTGGCAATGGGCAGTGAGAGTGTTTCTCTACCTTAGGTGTCGTGAGTCCCAGAAACCCAGGTGTGACTGATGAGAGCCGTTCTCGTGACTGGGGAGAGAGACTGAAGATATTAGAGGCGGGGAGAGAAGCTAGCTTTTTCCTATTCATCAGGGAGTGCAGGCAAGTCGAGCTGGGTCCCTTAAGTATGTTGCCATCAGCTTCGCACCATGCTTTGAATATGAGCTGATTTAACTTTTTATTTTCATTTAATAAATGGGCAAAGAAACATCTGTATCTGTTCTGTTACAGGCTTGTTCTCTAGGGGTCTGATACAGGCAATGTTATCATAACATAGAGAAGCCTCGCGTGGAAAACAACCTCCCCAGTGTTAAACAGCATCAAAGATAGAACACCACCTATCACCACCCCCTCTAGACTCGCAGCATCTCTCGGTCTGTAGAACGCAACGTCTTCCTCCGCTGCTGACTACGAGCGCTGGTTGGGAGCTCGCTGTCCTCACTGTGCACTCACAGGGTGGGAGACACCGGATATGCTTTGGAATCAGGACTCCAGCCTCTTGTCAGTTGCATGTTGGATGACCTTGGCCAGTTCGGTATCTTTCGTTTGTTGGGTTTTTCCATCTATATAGATTGGGAAGAATCATACCTCTGTCCTTCCGTGGTGAGGACTTCTGAACACAATACACAGAGAAGTTAGCTTAAAAGTCCTTCCGGCCTTGACCACTGTCAGCGGTGTGGACGCGCGGTCTGGTCTTCGTTGTGAGAAGGGATTCAGAACACCAGACAGGAGACAAAATCACCCAAGAATTTAACAGGCAACAGGAAAATGCTTTCGGGAGGGGTCTGAATAGGCAGCCTCAAGTGCTCTCATTTGAAGTGTGCAGGCCATGCCCCGAGGCAAGTTTATCAGCCCTCACCTATCTCAGGTAGAGGAGTAAGAGAGACGTGATTTTTCCCTCCCTGGTGGCCTGGCAGTTGAGTTCCCTGGAAGCCTCTTCCACATTCATCCCCAAGGTTCCTGGTTGAAGACATATGGCCCTAGAAACAACCGAGATGAGCAACTAAATCAAATTAAGTGCTGCTCTCTCGTCTCTCTTCCTGCCTGCCTTCTTACTCACCTGTGCTCCTGCCCGTACCTTTCCTTTAAGGACAAAGAGAGAGAAGAGGTTTGCACAGGGGCAGGTAACCCTCTAAAAAACATGAGACCTCAGCTGTCTTTCCACATGTGACTCTGCTGCTTTCTAATTCAAGACACCCTTCCTGGGGTCCCTGCCCATAATTTGAGGTTCATTGTACAGCTTCCTGAGGAGATGCCTAGGAATGGAAGCCTTAGACTTCAAATGGTAGTTTAAATTCCTTTGTAACACAATGTAATTACATAAAGGAAAGCAGTGGGGTATCCAACTGTTTGTCGACACACAGATGACTCCCTCATCAGTGTTAATATTTTCAACGACGGGAGAAATTTAGTGAAATCAAATGAAGATGACAACTCATTAAAATTTGATTTTCCCTCCTATCCGTTTTTATCTTTGAAACCTCTATAGATGGTACAACTAGTTCTGTTAAATAACACTCATTAATTAAGTCACATCTTCGCTTCACCCTAGCTATATTTTTATTTATTATGAAAGCCTGCAGATGCTTATAATCTAATTTAGTTGGATTATGCCTAGAACATGACTAAGTAAGAAAAGCTGTAGGTTTTCAAGTGGAATTATTGACAAGGGGAAGGGAATGGGCCAGAAACCAAGTCCTTGTCTCCTGTTTCCTGGCAGGAGGTGGTGGGACAGGCTTCTCCTCTGGTAGGGGACTTGGCCTAGCCGTGGGGCTGGAGGGCACTCGTCTGTGTTGACGCTGGGAAAGGAGGCGGGCAGAGTCTGTAGCAAATTACCAGCTCAGCTCCCAACCTGGATGTAGCAAGAGCATTGTGCGCGCAGCCAGCAGGGTCTAGGCCCGACAGGAGCGCTAATCCTCTGGAAGGAGAAGGCCCCGCGTCTGGAGGGCCAACATGACCCGCCTCCGGCCGAACACTGCCATATGGCAGCACAAACCTCGTGGCACCAAATTTTCCCACTTTCCCAAAGAAGCCAGACACCAGCATTGTCACACAAACATCCCCAGCGTTCGCAGGTGGGCCAGGGATGCCATGTTGTGCAGGCCGTGCAGACCAGACTGGGGCCCCAACGGATCGTCTCTCTGTGGCCACAGACACGGAACGTCCAGTGCATCGTTTGCCTGGATTGAGACTGGGACAGCTTTGGTTTCTTTTCTTCGAGGCCCCAGCCCTCCTGGTGGCTGGTGTGCATAGCAGGAGTCCCATGACCGGGGTCTCATGGTGACGCTTTGCGCTTACATGGTGAATTTTCTCCAAGGAGCTCAAAAGTCTTTGTGTGGCCTCCGTCAGCCTCACTGTGAGGCGGACAGGTAGCTGTCGTCCCAAACACACAGTGAGCGATCGGAGACACTCTTTGACACGAGGCAGCTAAACGGATTCACTGGTTTAAGTCCTCACTCTATACAGTTGGCCGATGCAGCATTCAAGAAGCATGGGCAGGGTTTCCCACGACTGCCTCCCTGCTTCCCTTTTGGCTTAGACCTCCTTCCATCTGCTCCCTTGGACAGCGAAGCCCCAGATCTCGACACTAAATGCAAGCAAACTGAGCCAGCGGCTAACTCCTGTCGTGTGTGTGAGTGTGTATGCGCCTGTGTGTGCATGCAGGTGTGTGTGCCCATCTGACTCCTCGGCAGGCCCAGCTTGGGAACATCCACGCCCATCGCCCCACATCTCTGCATTCGTCATCGGTCTGACGCCATGCTCTGAAATGCTACATTCGCCAGTGCCCAAGACCTAGAAACTCCAGCTCGGTGTCTTCAGGATTCTGGATAACTGTCTTTTGCTAACAGTGCCTAAAAATCCAAGCCCTGTGCATGCCCTGTGTCCCTTCTGCCTCCTTAGATGGATAGACTGAGCAACTTCATGGAGGTGGCATGTGTTTTCTCCTTAGCCACAGTGGGTGACTAGGCATGGGCAGGTGACACAGGGCCCAAGGCCGAGTAGTACAGGGAAGGGCTAGGAACAAAGACTTCCGGGGTTTCTTGGCTAGAACGCCCAAGAAGTCACACTGACCGGGTGGCTGGACTCCTACCAGCATCATCCTTTTCCCCTCTGACTGGGTTCAAGGCTGTCGCTGCCCCGTGCCCCTCCCTGCCCCTTTCCTTCTGCTTCATGGGCATATATGCTCTTTGTCCTGCTCTACTCAGGGGAATTCCTTGGGCTTTCCAGCCAGGCATGACCAAGAGAGAAGACTCCAGTACAGCAGTGTAAACCTGTTGATCTTTTCCCCAGGACAGCAGAACACAAGTATTCTGTATTTTCTAAATTGCCTTGCTCTTCCTTCCAAATTGTCTCTGATCAGGCGACTGATTCCTGGGAACAGTTCCCAGCATGATACTCTACTACACTCACTCACCGTCTCTGCATGCGAGCATGCCCTAACCCTCTTTCGGAGGCAGATGCGAGCCCCCAGCCATACCTGGCCATGGCAAATGCATGTGTTGGGGAGATGAGTTGGACTTAGGGACCTCGGGCCTGCAAAAACTGTCTTGCCACCAACTTGCCATATGACCCTGAAAGGGTCAGGACGCTTCCCTAGAATGCCTTTTAAAGATGCTGCAGAAAAGTATTGGAAAGCCCTCCTGGATCTAGTGGGAACCACCATTCACCAAACCTCCAGAATCAATTACAATGTTTTTTGTTTCTCAGCAGATCAAAGTTAGTATTGAATATTTTTAAAGTCTATAGGTTGAGATGTCCCTTTTTTTTTTTATATATATATATATATATATATGCGAATATCTGAATATGTGAAGAAATACATGCCTGAGTTTTAAAGAAATGGGGTTTTTGCTGCCTTGGAAGAAGCGAACTGTGTTTTCCTCTTTTTCCACTTGGCTGTTCAAAATGGAAGTTTTCACAGGTCAGCAGAGGCCTCTTGAAGTATCACACAAACACAAACATACACCCTTGGGGCTTGAAGGGGCGCCATGTTGGGGACATTTCTGTCACAACAGCCTCAGGCTGATGTTCTAGAAATGCAAAACATCAGGAGGCACCCTTTTCCTCAGTGCCCCCAATCCAGTCGTTCCTCTGGTGTCTCATGGTGCCATAGACAGATGTCAGCGCTGGTGACCCTCGTGGTAAGTCAGCGGGCAAATTCGGACCCACCCATCCTGGCCTGGGCTTAAATTGACTTCTAAGGCCAAACAGTGAAAACTCAGGGAAGTTCAAATGGGACCGCAGGGAGTTCAGCCATTGAAGTCTCCCCTTTCTGTCCTGCTCACGTTTCTGAAGAAAGCTGAGGTGACATTCCAGCCTAAACTCAGAACCTGGCCGGACCACGAGGTCGCTTTCAAGTTCCTTCAGCATCTGCAAGGGCTTGACCCTGGGTATTTAATAGCCGCCTCCATCACCAACGAGATTGGGTCACACAAAGTAAGGCAACTTTCAAATATCTTCTGAGCATTTACAAGCCAACGATGGCAGTGTTAAAATATCATATGTCTTTTCAGAGGTATTGAAACGTTACTTTTACCAGTGACAGCAGGGCAGAAAGCCATGAGCCAGAACTTGTGGGGAAGGAGGCAGAGCCTCCCGGGCCCAAAACAGTATGAGGTTGTTACATAAAGTTAGCCGAAGCCAAGTTGGGAAGAGCTTCAGAACTCAGAAATGCACATGAGGGGGCGTTTTCCCTGTTCATTTGTCTTTCCTTCAGGCTGTGGTTTTCCCCCTCTCTGTCGAAAACCTGACGGTGTCTTTCAAGAAAGATGACATCTGGGAATCATGTCCTGGAACATAATACTCAGTAAAAGCACTGGCATGACGCCCCGCCTCAGAGCCTGCGGGACAGCAGACTCTGTGTAAATGTGACTGTTTTGGGATTCCCTGGTGTGACCGGCTGGCGTTATTGGAGAGAGAGAAAGAGAGAGTTCCTGTTGTATTTGAGAAAAGTTGGGAAGGAAGCCACCATGAGTTCACATGAAGAATAGTGTGTCTTCGTTACCAAAGTAGCCCGTTGGTTAGAGATCAAGAGCTGGATTTGGAGATGGAATCTCAAAAGGAATAACCAAGTAAATAGAGTGTTTCTGTGGAGGTTTGAAGTAGGAGGATTTGACCAAGAGATGCCTTGGTGTTATAACACAGTATTTACATTCGAAATGGAGACCGTGCCCAAGGGAGTGAAAAATGGCTCTTTAGTGGGGTGGGGGATTGAAAAAAATCGTAGTCTTTTACATACGAAACACAGATATGCAATAAAGTTACGGAGTATATCCGGGGCATTAAAATGTCACCATGGGGACAGGAACCAGGAGACAAAATATTGAGAGTTTCCCATGGGAGGAGGTAATGGCACCACCCCCAGAATTCGAGAAATAATCATCTAGTAGACGAGAGGGCAGATTGATTCCTTTCTAGAGCTTCTATAGAAGTTTCTAGAAGTCAAGTGCCTTGACCGAAGACACACTTTGGAAACTTTCTGCCAATTCCTCTTTCCGCCTTATCACTCCCCTGGCTGCTGGCTCAGGCTTACTTGAAATCAGTTTGCACTGAATAACCAGTCCGGCCCAAGTCACTGATTTTGGAGATGTTTTGAACTTAACTGATTGGTTGGATTGCCTATTCGGATAATAACAACGAAGAGTTTTTAAGTAACGATGATAAAACATGCCAGCCCCAGGGTCACATTTTCAACATGCCTTCTCTCACCTAATCCTCACTTCCATTTGTGTTCAATGGGTACGATTCTGCCATCATTGTACAGGGAGAAAACTGTATCCAAGATATTAAACAGTTAGTATTAACCTTAACTCTCATAGCAGAAGGAGCGTTAACCACCCAGGTTTACCTGACCGAGACCAGGGGTGAGGTTTGTTTGTTAGCTTGTTTGTTTGAAGGAACAGTGCAGGCAGGAATGAAGGTGATCTGAGGCAGGCAGGACAAGAGAGAAAGCAGATGCATTTATTTTATTTAGTTGTTCATCTCTTCGTTGTGCGCCCCCCACCCCCCACTACCCGAGACGTGAGCCCAGGTCCCTGGGATGTATGTGAACTGCACCCAGCAGACTTAACCGCTAAGCCACCGGGGCACGCCCCCTGGCACTATTTTGATCACCTTGTTTTAAGCCCAGGTCATTGCAGCAAGAAGGTTACTTTGGAGGCCAGCGATGAAATCAGAGCAGACTATCCCCAACAGCCACCCTCTCCAATTGGTTGTCTAAAGTCGCCAGTGGCAGCTTTCCGTTGGCGATGGAGTTCACCCCGTTAGAACAAAGCTTTCGTGGTCTGTTTCCCCCGCCGGGCCCACAGATTGCACTCTAATCCCAGATTCCCACACTGACTCCCTGCTCCCCACCCTGGCAGAATGGGCCTCTTCCCTCAATTCCAGTTGACTTTCGATCAGCGTTCCCATTGCCACCAACTTTTCATTAAATTAATTATTCAAAACAATTCAGAGTGAGCGCTCTCACAGCCACTGTCACTCTGCCAGGATTACATGAAGGCGTAAATTGAGCAGCAGGTTTTGCAATAAAGTTAATTTCATATTCACCAGAGAACTGAGTTATAGTTGCTGTGGGAACCATCATTTTGCGTCTCTTGACTCTGGTGCTTTTAAATTTTCAGCCACGGCGTTGCACGCCGTGGCGCATTTTTGCGTGGATACTTAATGTGTTTCCCGTGGTAGCCTGGCTCCCCTGAATCTGCAAGTCCTGTCAGACTCCCAGGGCACCCTTCCAGTTTTCCCAGCCTCCTGACTTCTCCTGGCTCTTAGGACACTTGACAGAGAAATAGCCAAGAAACCAAAAGGATTCCCATTTATCTTGAAAAACTGTCTGCTAGAGGGAGGTGTCTTTGCTCAGATGCACCACGTCGCGGGCTGTGTCAACTCAATATAACAGGCGACGCCATCGCATTTCTGCATCCAAGGGTATTTGGGGATCGGCACGGTATTATTCAGTACGCACAGGGTGACCTCTGAACGTGCCAAGTCCTTGCATGCGCCATTAATCAAGCTGGCCCGCACAGCCATGCGTCAGACCTTCCTGAGCTCCGGAAAAGCGAGGCAACGTTTCCCAGAGCCGCATAAAACCCGAGCCTCTCTAAATCAAGACGCATTGCGGGGCCTCTCTAAAAGGTACATTCAGCGGAACGGGGCTAGAGCTCAGGCTCAACCCCATGGTGTGGAATTGCTCCCGTGTGCCCAGGGGAGGCCAGCAGCTTGTTTGGGAGGAGTGGCACTGGGAGAGGAAACTGAAATAGTTAGAGAGGCGAGTGTTCCATCTACAAGGAGTATCGATCTTTGGAGCTTTATTGGAAAAATCAGTTATGCTTTTCTGCCTCCCGGAGGGGCGGGGGATCCTCTGCTGGTGTGTGTGTTTGAGTGTGAGTGTGAGCTCTGCAGGTGAGCCCCTGTCACACTTCTCACTCACCATTCAATTATCCATTTAGCTACAATGTGACTTAGTAGAAACCTGCTGCTATTTTGCATGTTTAAAAGGAGGGATTTCTGCTTCCTCCCAGTAAATGAGAGGATTTCGAAAAAGAAGATCTCGCCTTCTGCGGGCCCCACTCATTACGCAAAACTGAAGAATAGCACCTCACAAGAGCACAGGCCAGATTGTTGGGATTCTGACTCCCATTCTAAATTCCAAAAACAAAAGTGCCTTCATTCCTCCTGCTGTCTCTCCCAGAAATGTGTGTCCGAGCCAGAGGATTGTCAGGTTCATAGAATAAGAACCTGTAATGAGCAGGGGCCTCCTCCAAGCCCTGGATCAGCTGAAAACTGGGTTCCAGACAAGACTGGTCAAGTTTCAAAGAGCAGGAGGCGTTCTTGATGACTCAGGGTTACCTCGGTCACCAGGATGGGAGGCAGGAAGGCTCTGGGTTCCTGGGGCAAGGGCAGGGCTGGGAGACAGCATGCCATCTAGAGGTTAACAAGAGGGGAAGAAGCAGAGACGAGACTGAAATGTGGATATTGTTTCGTTATAAGGCAGAAAGTAGCAGAAAACAAGATAAAATATGGCCACTGTATGAGGTCATTTGACGCTCATAAATCTTGAGAACAAGTGTTCAGAGGATTTGGAGGGACTGGTTGGTAAGGAAGGCTTGACAGATTAATAGATGCAGGTACATCTAGTACAGACATAGATTTGTATGTATTACCTACATAAGTAGGTAATAGATAGGTTAGCATCGGGTCCTTATCACCCCATCACCACCAGAGATTGAGCGTGAGAGGATGGATTTTTACCCGAGTTACTAATAACTTGGGGTTGGGTGGAGTCCTCTCTAGAAATTACCATCACTTTCCCCAAGTGGAAGGGGGCCTTTTTAAAGGACAAGGAAAAGTGGGGAGTGGCTTGAAGGCTTTGGGGACAGGGAGGAGATGGGCTCACAGATCCAGGTGGCCCCAAGGGGTGCATTCAGGAGAAGGGATGGGGGAAGGAAAAAGGTTGTCTCATGTCACCCTGGGTAGTTGTGTGATGGGTGGGCCCAGCTCCTGGCTTTTGATCTTAGCACAGTGCTCCAGGATTGTTTCCCTTCACGAGTAAAAATATCAGTTTTAAGCAAATTTCAAGGAAGGAAAAACAGGATGCTTCTTTTTGTTAATCACTGAATTGGTATGTAGATGATACATAAGATAGATACCTAGAGCAAATTGTGTTAGTGGATTTGGCTGAATTAAGATGATTTACAGAGATAAAGAGAAGGCAAAGGGATTAGAAATCCAGGAGTAATAACCTGGGAGGGTGTTTCGGATTGTTCTGAGGAAGCCCTACTGCCTAGAAGTGGGAGATGAAGGTTATGGACTCGTTAAGACCTCATGGTCTGCAGTCATTACATTTAGAATGCCAGGAAGTTCTGTCGCTGGAGCCTTTCTGTGTGAGATTATCAGCCCTGGCCCTGGGGACAGTGCCTGATGACCTGTGGCTCTCACTCCCTCCACCCATGCCATCTTTCACTCCCCTTCCTTCCCCACCCTTCCCTTCCCTTCCCTTCCTTCCCTGTGGTGTTCCTAAAAGCTGATTCCAAGGGAGCTGCAAAATTCAGCTTCCTCAACCTCATCTGTTCACTGATTCCCAGCTGGGGAGTTTAAATTTTTTCATTTATTTATTTTTTGCACTGTGAAGTCAAATTTCCCCCATTTCTCTGAGGCTCTTCACAGGCTGGACAGATGAACAACTTCACATTAGGTCTAATGGGTAAGTGCAAAGCGCCAATTTAATAACATACCTCTGGCAAATTTACATGGCGGTAAATTCCAAGGGGCAGAGCCATGATTTATATCCTGAGCTGAGACCTGGAGAGGGGATCTGGGATGCTGGGGGAGAAAAGAGGAGGTATCCAGGTGACCAGGAGGTAGGTTTTTCGTGCATAGAAGAAACTGTTAACGGTCAAGCGTCTGTAAGGTTGATTTAAGGTGGAGATGGCCTGAGGGTAAGTGTGAAAGAATTCACGAGTAAGCTATGGAAAGGTGTGTGTGTGTGTGTGTGTGTGTGTGTGTGTCAGAATCGGCGCTTGACGGCTAGGGATTTCGGTTTTGGGGTTTGTGTACAGCTGAATGGGTGCAGGAAGCTTCTCAGCTTCCCACGTAGCTGGGAGACAGGGTACCTTCTGTTTCCCAGGGGCTCGAAGGTCTGGGACCCCAGAGACAGGATGCCCTTCCAGTCTCTCTGTAGCCTCCATACTTGAGAGGCTTCCCAGGCAGCTTGGAGGGGTCTGGCACCTGGGATCTTGACTTGGGCAGGGTGACCTAAGGCTCGAGACTAACACTGGGTCCAAATGCTTTTTGTTCAGAATCCCTGACACTGACTCTTGGGTTAAGACCTTCCCCAGCTATAAGGATTGGGGACAGAAAAAAGCATTTCTGGATTAGGAAAAGGGGAGAGGCCCAGGGGTAGCAGATGGCTTCTTTGATTAAGGGAAGAGCTGAAGGGTGAGCAGAACTCCTATGCCTGCAGGGTCGTCCTCCATTGTCCTACAGGAGACCAGTTCCCCGAGAGTTGCCTTGCTCTCTTTCAACCCTAGACATCCACTGCAGTGAGTGCTATTGCATAGACAGAGTATTTTCGTTTCTGCTCTTTTGTCTCCAAAGTCTTTCCTCTTGGAGGGATTTAAGACAGTCCCAAGACATGGCCTAAGGCAACAGAGTCGTGTAGAAGGACATCCTGTGCCCTAGACAAGCCACCGCCGTGGCTTACCAAGCTTACCCTATGCTCTCCTTCTGGCCTCTCTCTCATCCTGCACTTCCCCTTCCTGGCCTTTTCTCTCAGCACAAGGATCCTTTAAAAACTCCAGTCAGATCAGACTGCTCCTCTGCTCAAAAGCCCCAGTGACTTCTTTGCATTCAGAGTAAAGCCTGTCCCCTGTCCCCTTCCCGAGGACGAGGGGACCCTGTATGAGCTGGCCCTGCTCCATTCCTCTGCCCCACACTCTCCCCTTGCTCACTGCCCTCCAGCCACACTCTCCACCTGCTATCCTTCCAACACTCCCAGCTCTCTTAACTTCAGGGCCTGTGTACCTACTTTGTTTTGTTTCTCTGCCTGGACTGCTGTGCCCGGCCCCTGCCATGCCTGTCTTCCTCCCCACACGCTACCTGATCAGCGAGGGCTTCTGACTGGGCCAGACAAAGAAAATCCCCACCACACAGCACCCCCATATTTTCACTGGTATTTTTCCCAAACCAGTTACCACATCTGACATATATATTAATTTCGTGTTTAGTATGGATCTTTCCCCAATAGAATGTAAGCTCTTTGAGAACAAGACTTTGTCTCTTTCCCTTTACCACCACATGTCCATATCTAGAAAATACCTAACACTGGGTTGAGTCTCAATAAATAGTTAATGAATTAATGAATAAATGAATGAAAGACATTCATGCATCTACCCAAGAAAATAAAACAACTCATCCAAGAAGTAGACAGATTGTAATAGCTAGTAAATATTTGATATTGGATTGCTTTGCTGTTTCTTCCTCAGAGGTCCTTTCATCCCTTGATTCTCACACACTAGACTCATCAAGGATGAGGACCTAGAGTAGCAGATCAAGGGCAGACTTGACCAGGGGCCTCCAGACTACTGCCAGGAGGACAGCATGAGGTGACCTCACCTGGCAAGATCGTGACCACTCACTGTCTAGCCCTCAGCTTCAGACAGCTCCACCCTGCTGAGTTAACAGAGTGAGAGTTGTCAGCTGACTCCTTCAGACTACCCAAATTCATATAGAAACCCAGAGGGGCCACCCATTAATCCACATCTTCCGCTCATGTATTCTCTCCCTGAAGGGAAATCTAAAGTTACTATCAAAAGATTGCTTTGGGAGTAAGGAAAAGGACATTACAAAGCTGCCATGTTCTGTGGGACCCTACTCAGGTGGAGGGGAGCAAATCGCATGAGCTCGGAGCTGCTCAGGCAGCATTCAAACCCTCCAGCTATCCTTTTGGTGATTACAAGCCTGGGCACGTTAATTAACTTCTCTGAGCTTCTGATCTTTCAGCCACAAATTATCCATGGTAATACTCCATGCATCCTACAGTCCTTTAAATGGCTCAGTGAAATGAGAATGTTTCCCACTTAAAAATGGCAGGTGGTGTTACCTCATTCCTTTAGGCGAGTGAGACATGTTCACTTCTGAACTGACCGTGACTCTTGCTCTGCTTTCCACACCCCAGACAGACCAGCTCTTTCTGTGATCGTTCTTCTCTGAGCCTATGGCACTCCCTACTCTGCCATCCTTGGCAGTTTCACCTCCTGCACCTCTCGTATTTCAAAGGGCACTCCGCAGAGAATGGGTCACATCCCTTATATGCTGATCTGACTCATGGAAGTTTGGAGAAGCTACCTCATTTTTCTCATCTCCATTTATGTCTGTGCTGTACTGACTCTCTCCTGATCCTCTTTTCAATCAAAGCTCCAGTCCCTCCTCATCACCAATTCAAGTGCAAATCCAAGGCTTCCCGAAGCCACACAGACCTCCCTGCTACCCCTAGAGGTTACTTTGAGCGCCAACAATATTAATAAGAGAGACTGCTTTAGAAACATGGACTGTGTGCATTTGCACTCATGCTGAGCGCATGGTATGCAATCTCCCTTTTAAGCCCTTAACAGCCCCCTGGGATCAGTATTTTTTATTACCCTGGTTTTATGAAGAAACTAAAGAATAAAGACCTTATCATGTGCATTCCTGAGACAGATTTGAATACAAGCAGCCTGGATTCTGAGCCTGCCGTCTTCGCCCCTCTAGGTGTGGCCCTGTGGTCACTGGACTGACCTGCTCCCAGGAGCAACCAAATTCATTGGAGAGCCCATTATGCTCCAACCAGTGGCTCAGTATTAAAAGTCCTTGCCCATGCCCTGGAGAGGAGGGGGTTCTGCCTCCATTCCCAGCCTCTACCTCCATGACCACCCATGAAAAGAGCCCAACCCTCACTCCCTGTCTTCAGTGATGATTGATTGACCCAGGGACTGAGGGTGTCCTGGGACTCAGGACTTTCAGTGCTCAATCTGAAGACAGTCCTGGGCACATGGAAAGCATCGGTCACCCTAGCAGACAGCACAGACCATCTGCCTGATGTCAAAGACTAATCCTACCATTAACCAACTCTGCAACGTGGGTCAACTTCTCAATGCTTCCATTGTCTCACCTCTGAAATGGGAATACTAACAGTTCCTGGACCACAGGATGGATGTGACAATTAAATGAACTCACAAGGGAAAAGTCATATAGAGGAGGACCAGGAATCCAGAAATGTCCACAGGAAGGGTTTGCGATGATAGTTGTCATTACGTTAAAAGTTGGCTGGAAATCCAGTTACAGTCTTGGGGCAGATTCCTGGCCTAACTCTGTCCACATCAGTAGGAAACACATTTTGTGATTTCTTCCCCTTTCCTAAAATGCATGCAGCAGCCAGCCACAGCAACAAAAATGACAATTTATCGTTGGCCTGATTTCACACTAGTTAAAAGAGAGCCATCAGCCCTACAGGAAGTAACAGTGCGTGCCCACAGGCCTCCTAGGTGTTATTTGTATTTTTATGACCCTCTTGTGGCTCTAAGGATGCTCAGTGGGTGTAGAAATTGGTTGGTTAAAAATAACAAATAAGAAATCAAAGTCTCCTCTTTGTCCCGATTTCCACACGGGTTCAGTACCACATTCATTATGGGCTGGACAGCTTGGGAATAAGCAGCACAGTATACAACAACTTGATTATCCTCCAAGAACCCAATTAACCATCAAACTTTCTTCTTAATGCCATCTCTGCCTTTGTACAACTCTCGTCTCCCTCTTCATCTACCCTCACACCTGTCTCCTACCTGAGTGTCCCATTCTGTCTCTTTCAGCCAGAAGGTGTCAGGTGGTTACAAGTTGAAAGGCACAGCATTACCTCTGGGTCTCAACCTCAGCGGTACCTAGGAATCTCCTGGGGAGCGCCTAAAGAGCAAAAATGCTGATGCCCAGGTTCCAGCCTCAGCGATTCTGGTTTAATTGAGGTGCAGTCTTGCCTCAGTTCTTTTCAGGGCTCCCAGGTGATTCTAATGTGGAGCCAAGCTGAGACCCACTGCTCCAGCAAAGGGTTCGTTAGAATTATGGTGAGTGCTGGGTACGAGGGTAGAGGGTGCTCAGACAGCCTGAGGGTGTCAGGAAGCCTTCCCTGCACAAGTGCGGCCCCAACCAGAGATGACTGGCTTTAGACGGGACTGCAGGGAGTAGGGAAAATGTTGCAAAGACCCAAAGGAGGGCCAGTCAGTGTTCGGTGTTCTAGAACATCGCAGGGCACTGCAGAAGCCGGGTAAGTGCAGCGTGAACCAACCTGAGGTGAGAAAAGAGAAATGCCTAGGGCCTGAGAACACCCTTCCGAGACCCTGTTTAAGGAATTTAGAGTCTTTCCAGAGCAGGGGTCTCCTGAGCAATCATCAGGATCCCCCAGAAGACCTGTACAGTGCAGCTTGCAGGGCCCTGCCCCCAGAGTCTCTGAGTGGCGGGGGGCGGGGGCCCAAGAACGTGCAGTGCTGACAAGTTGCCAGGTGGTGCTGATGCTGCCGGTGACAGCTCTGCGCCTTGAGAACCACTGCTCTGACCTCAAGGCATAGGAGAAAGCCCAGGTGCCTTTTCAGCAGGATGTGGTCCCAGCTGGTGTCTCCTGTAGGGAAGTGGTCCACTCCTCACTGGCCCTCTGCATTCTCCTTGAGTTAGGTAAAGTGGATTAAAGAAAGATGCTATTCCAGGGGAAGAAAGCACCTTCCCCCAAGGGAAGCCCAAGCTTGTGGAGAGCTCTGGTGCAGCCAGGATTTCCCACGAAGCTGGCATGTTCAGCCTGGATTTCCCACAAAACTGACAAGGTTACCCTTCCAAGAAGAGGCTATTGCCTGTTACTTTTGCCTAAAGTCTCCCTTTCCACCCACACGATCCACTTGCAAAAAAAAAATGTATTAACAAGAGCACAACACATCTAAAGAATCAAAAAGATGTGTCTTCCTAGCCCTTTTCCTTAAATGTAGATTTCGTTTTACACTCAGTGTTCTTGTTTTTGGAAGGAGGGACCATCCCGTGCTGACTGCCTGCATTTTCCCAGGTAGACAGAAAGGGTGCTGGTCCACGAGAATCCAGGTGCATCCAAGGAGCACACCCCCTTGACATCTGGGTCCAAATTCGTATCCCCTTGTGGCTGCTCTGCTGTTTCTGCTGCTGCTGGGAAGGAGGGCTGTCATTTCTACTATATGAGCAAGAGACCATGGAGAGGGTCACTGGCTTCCCCAGCCCTCCCCACCCCAGCCTCCCTGCACTCACCCCTACACAAGCCCTTAGAGACATACAGAGGCTGTTGAAACAAAGAGAACCATCTGCCTCTGGATTTTCCATGTGTTCTCTAACAAAATGGGGGCAGCTGTTCACACGCAAGTTCCTAGCTAAGTGTCCATGCCAATTTGTACCCAGAGACATGCAGAGTCCCTGCGCAGCTCCCTCCTGATCACATAGGGGAGCAAGAGGGACAGCCCTGCTGTTTCCCGGGGACCAGAATGCTTTGTTGGCAGCCAGTCTTCTCCAATTAACTGGAGGTTTTCCCCAGAGTGTCTGGAAGTGACAGATTAATTTTCTAAATGTTTACCACTGCTGCTTACTATAAATGGCCATCGAACCCTTGGTGATCTCTGGTCCCCAACACCTCAGTGTTGTGACGCTAAAGATCTGTGGAACGTAATGGCAGAAACTAGTATATATTGCCAGTGTGCGTCTTCTCCTTAATTCTAGCCAGGCCCAGCTCTTGCATAACAGTGAGATTTAAAGAGGAGAGAGGGGGTATCCTAATAAAGGTATCGCAAAAAAAAAAAAAAAAACAATTCTGCCCAAGAGAAAAGGCCACCATTTCTTCTTCCTTCGATTCTCCCATCCCTCAGATTTGCCCCAACCTTCAGTGGGTTTTCTCTTCATTCATCTGGACCAAGATGGCATTGCTGAAATCTTGGGGTAGGGGTGGGGGTGCTGAGGGTTTCCTATTTGAAGTAGAATACGTTCTTGGGTTGGGTTGGGTTTTCCTGACCTGGACAGTAAGGCAAAGAGAAGTGACCTACACTGACTATGCCCCACAGGAGAAGCCTGCCACTCATCATAATATCCCTTAATAGCAACAAGTACATCAACGCCAACTGCTGCCTGTGGAATAGCTGCAGTGTGCCCCATGCTGTAGTGACATCTTTGCCTTTATCTCTCACTTAACTTCTGGCGTCTTGTAGAAGTGGTATCCCTCTTCCTGTTGCGTTACTCACTCAATAACCGTGTCTTGTCTCTGTGGTGCCATCTCTTTTTCTAGACACTGAGGATATCTCAATGAACAAAAGAGAGAAAGAGCTCAGCCTTTGTGCAGGTTGTATTCTGTTGGGAGGGACAATAGATAAGATTAGTTAGCACCATATGGAGTTTCACAAATGGATGACAGAACTAGCAACTGAAGGTCACACAGACAAGGAAGAGGCAGGTCAAGACGCTACTGGTAGACCGCTGACTGCGCACCAGGTTGGTTTTCCCTTCTCTCTGGAAAGATTTTCCACGAGGATTTAAACCCCCCATGTGGTCTCTTGTTTCAAATAGCCCGCCCTCTCTTCTCGAACTTTCCTTAGCATCTGTGTGCCTCTGCATGCAGCATGTTTTGTGTCTCCACTGGCATTTCCATCTGGGAAGGGTGTTTTCAAGGCTTCTAAGGTGTTTGATGTTGAATGTTAAAATCCTGTGTTTCTTGCCATACCTCTTCTCCAATATTAGACACTCTTTTCTACCTCTAAATTGCCACACATGGAGAAACATTTCTTGATGGCTTCTTTAGAAAAGCCTTTTATGGTAATTATAGCTTTCTTCAAGTGCACTTATGCTCCCCTCTTTTTACTGTGCTGTAGGCATTATTTTGCTCGTGCCTAATTTTTGTTAAGGCAAAAACCCTATGCCTGGTAACTGTGTTGACAGATTTTCTTTAAGCAGTTGGAGTTTATGGGTAGAGCAGTCTTAGAAATGATTCCATTCCATTTCCACTCTTCCAAAGGTATTGGAGAAGGTAATTTCAGTAAGAAGCCATTCATTCATCTATTCCACTGACTTGCTATTAACTGTTGGTAATCCAGAGTAAATGAAATAGATGTGGTCCCATCCCTGACAGGTTTTGCTTCATAATAGGAATGCCCAGGGCAGCTGTTCAGTAGAGTCAGGGCTCCATTAAAATTGTAGTCAATAACTATATGCACATTTATGACAATAATTTTCCAGCAGGTAATGATAAAATCTTAAGGAAGGACTGTAACATGGGCTAGAAAAGAGCAAGAAAGTGCCAGACAATTTGTGATCCAGCGTGGTGGGTCAGATAAAATAGCATAGGTTAAAGTGGGATAGGTTAGGATTGTGTGGGATGAAATAGGGTGGGATAAGATGGTGTAGGGTGGGATGGGATTGAGTGGGTGGAGTGGGATAGATGGAGGGGGGTGAAAATGGTTTGCATGGGGTAGAATGACATGAGTTAAGGTGAGGCAGTGAGAAAAAGGAAAGACTGAAGGGCTTCGGTCTGACCAAAGTCTAAAGTGACATTAAGGTTGGTTAATGTGGTGGGGAATCAGTTCATCTAAGATCTGGAAGCCACACTAAGGATGTCAGACTTTGCCCTGGGATGAATGAAAAGCTATAGAAGCATCAAGGACAGAGACAAATGGCAACTTGGACAAGACTAGACGCACGGCAGTCACTTAGGAGGCTTTGACAAAGTCTAGACCAAAGGGTAGCACGATTGTGAGTGAGGACAGATTCCAGAGAGATTTAGGAGGAAGGACAGGTAGGGCTTCTTATGTTTAAAAGTAGGAGACAGATTTGCTTGTTGATCAGATAAAAAGAGGTTGTGGAAGGGGGACAATAATTAAGAATGACTCTAAGGTCCACTAACTTCCCCGTGGAGTAGGTGGGGGTGCCATTTGTTGATGAAGGGAAAGGATACTGGAAAGAGAGAAAATAAAGAGGCTGAATTCCTTTGAGTTTGACATGCCCGTGAGTTGATGATGGGGACGTTGAGACAGGAGTTGGAGACCAGGTGTAGAGTTCAGAGGACAGGAGCTGAAGGCTCAGGAATTATCAGATTACAAGGGCATACTTGTGTTTTTCTTGTTTAATCCCAGATTTCTACATCAGCTCTTTATGGTACCTTTTGAAAATCCTGCCTTGGAAGAGGACTTTGATCTTCAAGAAGGAGGCCCCACTCTGTCCTCATAACTCTTAGAAGAAGCTGAAATAAGGGCCAGGCTGAGGTGATCTAGCACCATCTGACTCTCTTCCATTGCTTCAGGCATCTGCTGCGTGCCTGCCAATGCGCAAGCACTCTCAGATCCCACAGGGGCACCAACTCTCAGGTGTCACGGAACCCCTAGGCTCGGGGTTCTCGAGCTGAGCACTGCTGACACCTGGGGCTGTGTCCTTCCTCACAGGATCTTTCCTGTGCATCATAGAATGTTGAGCACCGCCCTCCCACACTGCTCTGCCATCTTCTCCGTAGAGTGATCCTCAAAAATGTCTCCAGACATTACTAACTGTCCCCAGAGGAGGGGGAAACAAGAGGAGGCAAAAATCATCATTGATGTAGAGTCGTGGTGAACCTAAAATCTTGTCTCCAGTCTCTGGCAGCACAGGGACTCCAGAGTTATTCCTTAAGACACTCTCTATCGATGGTCTGGAGGTAGACGCTCGAGGAAGACAGGTCCCCAAGGGCGAGCCCCTAAGTCCAGCGAAACTGCAGTTATAGCCTTCCCTCCAGAGAAGGGCCGCCCCGGACATCTGTTGGCCCTCCAGATGCATGACTTCCTCCATTTTGTTTTTCCACGAGCAGGCTCTTGCTTTACAAACACCCAAACCACCCAACCACCGCTTCAGAAGGCCACCTTGAACTTGTACCTGCTGTGCGGGAGGGTAGTGCCGGGTTACCTAGCAACGCCATGCACTTCCCAAGGCTGCTTTCTTCCTCTCTAAGCTGAAAGCAACCTCTTGTCCATTAAATCCCAGCTGCCCCGAAACTTCTCCGAGATTGGCCAGCTTCCCACTGTTCGTGTTTCTGTCTTGCTGTTATGATGTGGAGAAAACCCCGGCTCCTGGGGGTGTTTATCTCACTTCATTGGTTAGGTTGTAGGGGAGCGGGGGAGGGAGAATCAAAAGAGAAGGAAACACAAAACCAGAGCTCCTTCAATGGAGGAGTGTGCAGTATTCTGAGAGGCTGTCTAACCAACAGTGTTCTCTGCAGATTGAAAGGTTATGTCGTGCTCATGGGTTTCCTACCCAGTGAGGCTTCTGTTGAGCCTTGAAGGCCTGATTTTTGTCAAACACAAGACCCCAAAGTACCGAAGTCGCAAAATCCGTTCAAGAACCGCCATATAGCAGAACAGATGTTGGTAGGTCTGCCACTGAGTGCATTTCCTGTGATCCAGTCTCCAAAATGTGGCTGGTAGAGATTCTACAGCCAAAGATCGCTGGAAGCTGGAGTCTCTTTTTTTGTCTCTTCTTAAAAAGCTGTGACAGGTCCCTGGGGTTGGCCTACCGAGTTCTATTTTGTGCCTGCAAAAATGTCCATGGCTTTTTTCTGAAACTTTCTCACAAGGTGAATAAAGGCTATGTTACTGGTTTTCCAGTCAGACCACCTTGGGCACCTTCTTGGAAATGTGAATCTGTCTTGATGGGGGTGGCTGGGCAGCAGTAAGTCTTCACTGAGGTTTGCAAACAGCAGTGATTCATTTGCATCCTGTGTTTAGTGCCCAGTTTGCAGCAACACTGAACAGATTCCCTGGTACCAGCCTCCTCGCGTGGCAGCTCTGCTTCCTTCCAGAGACTTCCCCTCATAGCACCTCTCCCTTGTGGTTGACCCTGTTCTCTCATTCTTCAGATCAGGAAAAGATGGGAGGGAGCAAGTACTGGGGAGAGGAGTAGGCCTTTCTTCTTTGGGGACAATCCTTTAAATTCCCACCACTGCACCTTACACACGTCAGATGTATTGGCATTTTCATAAAGGCTACTGGAGAGAGAAAAGAGGGAAGTGCCTCTGTAGACTTTCTGACAGCTGGAGAGATGGTGGGAGGCCAAGGTTACATGCTCTTGATGGAGAAGAGTTGGGCCAGAATGGTTTCAAATCAGTTACCTCCATGATTACAAAATTCTTCATCCTTCCTCTTTGACCCAATCCACCTTGCACTCTGTGTGATTTAGAAGTAGATATGGAAAGAGATGAGGCTACAGAGAGTATGGCAGAGGAAATAGAGATACGCAGGGAATGCACTTTGCGGTTGGCGGAGGGGGTGACAATTAAGTGGTTATTTGGTGGGGTACATTCAAATGAAAACATTCCCCAATTGCACAACCCTGTCAGTTTACCAGCAGTCATTGTGGGCTGCACTTCAAGCTGGCGAATTCGATGGTATGTGAATGATGCCTCAGTAAAGCTGTTAAAACAACGAAAAAAAAGAAGTTTTCTTAGAACTTGACCTTCTCTAGGAAGTCCCTAGGGAGTAGGTCTGTGAGTCTGGCCACATCCCACCAGTGCCAGCCTGGTCTCTGCATCCAGAGAGGCATGCTGGCTGGCGGTGCTGCTGGAACCCTCCTGGCTCCCTGTGGTGACCTCACTCTCTCTCTTCTTTCCTCTAGTCAGCCCAGTGACAGCCGCAGTGTTTTGGGGTACTGAGAAATTGGGGAAATAGGGAGACGGCTGATTTCACACACATACCCCCCAAAAAAGGAAAAGCAAAACCACCAAATAACAGTGACTGAAATCCCACCCCCGTCCCTAACACACATACACTGTGATCTATTTTCTTTGTAAGCTGTGGTGCTGCGCTCCGCTCCGCTCCTGCTCCAATGTGCTTTCAGACCCCCCAGTATTTTAAACCAGGCCCGAAAGAGGTTGAGAGATAACTTTGTAAAGTACCCCATAAAAGTGAATTCAGTAGCCCCCACTTGTCTGCAGGGGTCACCTGAAGCCTCAGATAGTCCCAACCCACATACATATGTACATGTACATCTGTGCACACACATACATACGTGTACACATGTAGATGCATATGTGTGTATATGTATATATGTGTGTATATATGTCTTGAGTTGTTTAACAATGTATAATTTATATTTATACATAATTAGTTTCTTATACAAATGTACCCGTGATAAAGTTTAATTTCTAAATTAGGCACAGTAAGAGATTAACAACAGTAATTAAAAAAGCAGATTAATGATAACAGTAATAATATTTATGTGAATGTGGTCTCTCTCCCAAAATACCTTATTGTAAGTAATTTTCAGACAGCCTTGACCACAGTGCCCTGAAACTGCAGACTGTGAAACCTCGGACAGGGGGGACCCCTGGATCACAGGCTCTGAAAGTAGCCCCACACAGCCATCCAGGTCTTGGCCCTAAGAATATGATGATGCCCTGTAAATACAGCTTTCAAATTCCCAACGATGGAGGGAAATTTGCCTCCATCTGGGTTGATAGGGGAATTTTTCCTCTGCTGGCTTCCTCCTTCGTGGAAAAAAAAAAAAAAAAAAAAGAAAAGAAAAGAAAAGAAAAGAAAAGGAAAAATCAAGTAGCATCAATCCTGAGCCACTGGCTAGAAATAACAGCCTAGCTAGTCAGGTTGTAGAACTCAGAGCTGGTTTCGTTCTCTGGACTGTTCCCCTCTTTGGGAAGGTTGCTCAGACCCCTGCACACACTGGGGATGTCACTGGGGACCCCCTGCATCTGGGAGCCCACTCTGTCTTGCTACTGCATGTCGCCTGCTTCCCGACTCCCTGGAAGGCAGGCACGGGCCCCACCCTGAGGCTGGCCCGGCGGCTGCCCCCTTGCATGCCTCCCCTGCTGCCCCCCGCGCGCCCCCACGTCCGTCTTCTCATCCTCTCCATTTCTCCAAGCAGATGGCTGCCCCGATTTGTGCAACGGCCACGGGAGGTGCGCGCTGGGTCCCAACAGCTGGCAGTGTGTCTGCCAGACCGGCTGGAGAGGGCCCGGATGCAACGTTGCCATGGAAACCTCCTGTGCTGACAACAAGGATAATGAGGGAGGTGAGCCAGCGTCTTTGAATCCCCCGCCCGTCAAGAGCAGCGCGGTGCGTGGACTCCTCACGAGTCACTTTTCCGAAAGATGGCGCCAGAGCCGTTGTCCAAGGTGGTGGTTCCACCGGGAAGCCCATATAGCAGAGATCAAGGTGTCTTTGAGTAAAACAAGGGCTCCTGGAGACCCGGGCCGGGCTTTAAGACTGGCCTCTAATTCGCAAGCGCGCATCACGACCAAAAGGCGGCTGGTCCCTGGCTTTGCCTTTGGGTGACCTTCAGCCAGAGCTCTCCAGGCCAGGAGTGACAAACAGATCTGTGACAGTGACGACCATATGTACCCCAAATGCGCTAAGATGTCACAGGCGGGGCGTCCTCTCATGCTCACAGCCCTTTGAGGTGATACTTGGCAGAGGAGGAAACTGAGGCCAGAGGTCACCACTTAAACCCAACTCTGATTCCAAGGTCCCTGTTCTAACCAAGGATTCGCACAGCTGCTTGGGAGTCATAGCCGGTCCCCTGTCTGTTTTTATAGTGTGTCTGTGAGCTTAAAACAGGTTTTTCATTTGAAATGGGTGGGGGTGGGGGGACTTTCAAGATGGATGCTGGTCTGTGACAGGTGAAAACTCTATGGAATTCAGATTTCAGTGACCCGTGTAAAGTGTTCTCAGAAGGCAGCCATACCTGGTCAGTGATGATCTACCCGACGCCGTTTTCACCCCAGGAGGCAGAGCTGAGTAACCTGGTGCCACGTGGCAAACAGCTGAAGATAGGGACTCTCTGACCCTTTATTGGAAAAGTTTGCCAACCCCTGTTCTAAACCTCTGTGCTGAATTTTCTGTCTGAGGACTGGCCGAATGCTAAGATTCTAGGCTAAATGAGGATGTGGGAGCCTATAGATTGCTTGACACCCTGGGAATGCCAAGGAATGCTCCCCAAACTTAGAGCAGATGTGCAGTCCATCCCCACCAAACTACTCCCCGGTCAGAATTTGTTGGAAGGTGTAAGAGACTCCATGCATCTGACTAGATGATTTAACCAGACAAGCTCATAGTCCCACTGTGCACCCATCGCCCTGCTCGGGGGTGATCAGCTCGTCCTCACCGCCCCAAGGGGTCAGTCTCAGTGGTGTCCAGAGTGATGAATGAAAGTAATAGACAGGCTATTTTTATTTTTCCTCATGCTCCTGGTAGATGGTTTGCAATCCTGAATTCTGTAACTACCGCGATCCATGCAGATAATGTGCAGATAAACAGAGGTACATACAGGCAGTGATGGGAACACCCCATCGAAAAAAGACCGGAGGTAGTTTAAAATGCTCCCACCTCCTCACTTATTTTCTAGAAACAAAGCCAAAATAGAAGACACTTTCATTTATTTTTGTACAGAGTGAGACATAACTAGATAATACAGTTTTTGTTTTTCAAGAGAGAGTCAAAACTGCACTCCTTTTCCTGGGAAGGTTCATTGTTTGGGCTTCTGGTCCCTGATGATTTCGCCAAGCCAGGCTCTTGCTTTCACATCAGCTTCTTCAGCTTCCCGTGTTAGCGACTAAACCTCGCAGCCAAGGCTGGAAAACTGGAGGAGGGGCAGGGAGGGGCTGTCCCCTGAAAGTGCTCGGTGCCACCCACATCCCTCCCCATCCTGAAGTGGGGAGCGGGGAGAGAGAGCCTGTACACGCGGCTGAGCCCCTGGAGCCCGAGGACACCCCAAGAACACGATTCAGGAGCCTTCCCTGGTGGGCAGAGGCAGAGTGTTCAGAGAGGCAGGACACAGAAGCAAATGAGCCAGTGATTATGCTAAAGACAATAATGGCCTTGTTATGGGAACTATTAAAGCGAACCTCCCAAGGAAGTAATTAACCACCAAGAAAAAAAGACTGCACGGTGTTTATAAAAAGAAACTCCCAGTTAATTCAGAATTGCTCATGTCAGGCAGGAGAGGTAGACAGTGTTTCTCTCTCACCTGGCGTAAGCAATTCACAATTAACAGAGTTCTTTTTTTGGAGGAGATTCCTCAGTGTAGAGTATTCTTTTTATGGCTAATTACTTCCCTAGGAGGCGTGCTAAGCACTTTGCTGTTTATTGATAAATATTAAAGTGGCTTCTAATCAACTCCAGACCCAATCGGGTGGCACACAAATGACATCACTTTGGTGTTTGTCTTGGGTTGGGTAGGAGTTCCAGCTGGCTTTGGGGGTGCTCAGGGCTCCATGAGTCTCCAAACCTGGCAGGGGTGGGGGGAGGATTGGGGGGGGGGGGGTCAGACAGGCACCCAGGCAGAACAGGAATGCAGGCTGAGAGCAGCTGCAAGGAAGACATTGGAAATAAACCCCGTGGATGGGGAGAATAATAGAGCATTCTTCCAAAGTGAGCTGGAGGAGGCAGATTATGTTTCCATCGAGGAAACTCCACATTTATAAAATAAATAAATAAATAAATAAATAAAAAATTCTCCGTTTAAAGCAATAGGTATTTTATTTTAAACCTAGATATTAGATACAAAGACGGATAGAGCTATCTGAAGCCCTTGCCTTTTTCAACCTGGGTTCCTCCCTTAGACACCAGTGGTTCTGAAACTGAAACTGAAGCATCCAGCAAAATTCCCTGAAGGGTTGGATGGCTGAACCCTCCCTCCCTGCCCCCGGGGGTTTCTCATTCAATAGATCCTGGGTAGGATGCAAGAAATTGAATGCCTTGTCTATTTCGAGGTAATGCTAATGCAGGTGGTCTCTGAGACCCAAGATCCTAAGACGCCCATTCTCTGGAATGAATGAACTTCCCCCCTCTGCATCTGGAAGGTACTAGCTAAGTACCTTCCTTGGAAGAAGTGAGAAAAAGTTCACTGAAATATTTTATTCTCAGCTCCTTAGATGAGAAACTCTGTTGGGGAAAAAAAAAAAAAAAAAAAAACCTGTCTTAGAAAATCCCATAACAATGACTGCCTACCCTAGCCTCTTACTTCCAGGGCTTTCATTCTCTCTCCACCCTGCAGCCAGGTGACCACTGATATAACCCCACACTGCCCTGGCTGAGTGGAAAGGGACAGGCTTAAACTGCCGTTGCCCCTTGAAAGAAGTGTAAACAGTTCAGACCAGTCGGCTAGCAGACTGTCTTTTTTGATCGTGAGAAATCTTCACTTGAACTGCTCACCCCAATTTAAAAAAGAAGAGACTCAAAGAAATATTTTTGCTTACAGTAGACAAATATCAGCTCATTAAAGTCTGCGCATACACACAACATGTGCGTTCGAGTGACAGGCGGATAATATTTAATTATCACCACCAAGACAGAGGTGTGAGATTCAGTTCATCACAGTCAGGGCTAAGAGAAAGGGTGTGGATTTCCTCTAAAAGTGGGAACTGAGAGGTGGGGAGGTGTTGGGAGACTGTCGGCCTGGAAAGGCAGTCCTTACTTCTTCCTTGTGCCCCTTAATCACAGAGAAGTTGGAGTCGGGCATCCCAGCTCTCTGTCAATACCAAGCACCACGCCAGCATTTCAAGCCAGCGTGGGGGTCTGTCCGAAGCACCTAGGGCAGGGGGCTGGGGGGCTATCAGATGCCTTCTCCTTTCCTGCAGGCAGAGGCCTGGAGGTGGAGGGGTAGGAGGGAACCCCCTAAGCTGACCTTGTCCCCAGGCCACCATGTCCTTCCTCTCTGCACTAAGGGAGCTGTTCTGCTTCCTTCAGGTCCTGCTTGAACCCAGCACTTAGTTACATGCCTTGCTCCTTCTCCTGTCCCTTCCCTGGTTTCTGAATAGGTGACACTGTCATATCATAATGGTCGAGAGCCTCGGTTTAGGAGCCACTCTTTGTATCCCCCTTCTGCACATCACTTTAATCCTCAAAGTCTCCATTTTCTTGTCTGTAAAAGAGGTGTGTGACCATATCACCTCCATTTGCCACTATGAAGTTTCAGTGAGAAAATGCATGAAATGCCCTTTGCACAGTACCGGGCTCTTGGGAGGCTCGCACATCTGGGCTGCTCCCAACACGGACATCATCAGTGTTCGTGGTGGTGGTACTTTCTAGAACGGAGCCTGAATCCACATAAATGGAGCCCAGCGAGGAATTTTCCCACAGTGCCTAACTACTTGCCAAGTAGCCAGCACTTCTCAACCTCAGTGCTGCTTCCCCACTCTGGAGGGCTTGCTTACACTTGGATTGCTAGGCCCCCACCTTGGAAATTCTAATTTAAGTCAGAGAGAGGGTCCAGGAGTCTGCATGTCTACCCAGCACTCCCGGGACTTCGACGCAAGTGGTCTCCAGACTGTATTTTGAGAAAACCTGTTTAAAAAATCATTTCCCCTGAGTGGGGCTGACGCAGCCCAAGGTCAGAGTGCCACACCGCAAAGCCTTGCCCCTCGCGCTCCCAAGGCACATGAGGAGTGAAGTGAGGGGAGGAGACTTTTAAGGAGAAATAAGTCGTTGGAAAAACGTATTTAGTTTATGAGTGAATAACCTTGGTGTCTCACAAATGTTCTTTCCTAGTCAGAGAGGTGACTGATGTCTGTTTAAAAATTACCTCTCTGTCATGAGGGCATGGATCCATTCATCCATCCAACCATCCAACCATCCATCCATCCACCCATCCATCCATCCATCCACCCATCCATCCATCCACCCATCCAT